>JAJMFB010000036.1:0-94642 GCA_030574495.1 Trigonopsis cantarellii
GAGGTGAGACCCAAAGAGGCATTTTCATGCATTCACGCCTAAGAAGGCGTTAATCACATTGTATAAGATAAGGCATAAGCAAAAGAACAGGGCGCTGATGCTGTTAACCTTTCCTTTTTTCCCAGCTCCGTCAGCCAGTAATGGGCAGGGATTAGAGGTCTCAAGTGTATAGAGGGGAAAAAAAAAATCGACATGTTTATATATTTTTTTTCCAATATTATCATTACTGTGTGTGGGGGGGGGAAGGGTGTATTATTCTTTCAAATCTGTGTATCCGCCCATAACACGAATCCAATCACTCAAGCAAGAGCCATCTTTTTGCTCGACTTCTTCTAATTCGTAATCACATTTACATCGACAACCAATTCCACCTGGTTGTGGCTCATCGTATGTTGACCAGAATTCTTCTTCCTGACGATCTTCTTTTCTATTTGACTGGAAATATGGGGTATGAGCAAGTTGTTTTCCAGGAGCATTATCTGGGCAATGTTGAATTGTGGTATGTCGATAGCCGATATCACGGAAATAATGAACCTGATTAGCATCAAGTAATAGCCCTGCAGCTAGGGAATGAACAGGAGCATCCCCCCATCGTTGAGTCCAAAATCCACCCGTCTTATCTAAATAATTAAAGAAATCGATATATTCTTGAGATCTATAGAAATCAAGCCTGGCAATTTCAAAGTTACTCCAAAAATGGCACATATTATATTTCTCTCTATCCATTCCTTCAGGGTCGATTTCCTGTTTCTTTTTTGTATCGAGTTTGAGAATTTCATCAGGAACATCTTGATCTTCATCAGTTGGAATAACAAACATGGGCCATAAAGAGGTAGTATTTATATGGTGGGTCTTTTTGAATCCCTTTGTGTACCGGAAAAGATCAGGAACAGTTTCTACCAGCTCGCGGATGGCAATTGTGAACCCGTAGACTTTATTATGTCGTTCCATATAGATGAATGGATCATAAGTGATATCACAAAAGTAAGTGATTTCTGGTTCGACCCGCCAATACCAGTCATATTTTTGCAGAAGGGGGTGTCTAAAAAAGAAACCAGAATAGAATCTACACATGTGATGATAAGACTCGAGACCTCCATACATGATTGCCCGATCACCTTGATGTTTAATTTCTTCCTTCAAGTAATCTTTATCCATATCGGGAGGGAACCCCCAATGACTCGGATCGATTCGACCGAATTCAATTTTTGATTCCGTGTGATTTGCAACTGTTTCCATAAAAGTTTTGTTGAAGTCAACATCGTTTAGAAATACATAGGGATAATGAAACCATCGATTGAAATGACGTTCAATGGATTTCATGGACTGAACCACTCCATCTAGTTCTTTATTTCTCGCTAATACCACCAATACCGCATTAGCCCGCGGACCGCTGGTATCTGGATCTTTGCAGCCCAAGACAAACGGTCGATCTATATCTTGTTTAAAAGTCCGAAATGGTGGTCGGAGAGATGAATATGGTGGACGGAATGAAACAACAGAAGCGGGTGAAGCTGAACCAAAGACTCCTCTCCATATTAAAAAGATCGAACTTATTGCAATAAGGGGAATGACAACGAAGGTAAGTCTGGAAACTGATATCGATGGCGAAATACGCACTCGACGGCGAAGCCAGATATTCATTTCATGTAACCAAAGTTATTTTTCTCGCCCTCTCTCTTGATTTCGATCTCTATAAAATACAGTTGCAAATGAATTTTCCTTTGATGTTAATGGGCGAGGGGGGTGATTGAAGGAGGGATGGGTGTTGTGTGGTCAAGTGGGAGGGAAGAGGAAAAAAAAAATATGATGGAAAACCACTCAAAAAATTGAAAGCAAATTATACGAAGGTGACAATATGCTTGTGGTGGTGGTGAGAGATAGTAGAAGGAGTATATACAGAGAGAGATGTAAGATATGCAATATAGTTAAAATGGCGTGTAGGTGATTGTTCACATTTTTGTGTTTTGTGGCGGACTGAATGTGTGTAACTGTCATAAAAGATGTTTTAATCAAATTAAATGAATTAGTTTGTTCACATCTTTATCGGGTAAGCATAAACCAAAGACCATGGAAATTGCCTGTTATAATAAAAAGTGATAATCGGAGTGAGTAATTATCTACAATGGGTCTAATGGAGAAACAGTAAATATTATCACCACGTCCCCTTAGGTGCATTCTATTGACTCAGACACGCAACAATAACGTAAGATTAGACTAAGAACTTGACAATAATTCTCTTTTATAAACCATAATGCTTTCAATAAACTCATTGTTGTATCTAGAATTATACCTCTCTCTCCTATCAATGACTTTAAGTGTGTAAAAATTTCTTTCAAAGGTTTGCTCCCAACCAATCCTCCCTAGTAGTAGCACTTGCCCGAGGTAAACAATCACCATTCCCCGTCAATTCGCCCAGGATGCTAGTCTGTTCCAGTTAGTAATATATACATATTTATATCCCTTTTCCCCCTACCATTTTCTTGTGCCTATATTGAAGATGCTAACAGTTTTTTGCAGTTTCCGGACAGCCAACATCTGATCCAGTATTGTCTCCTAAATCAGGTAAGACGAGAAGACGGAAGCAGCCCCCTCTACATCAATATACACTAACACAGACAAGGAGCAATCTTTGATCGAAAACTCGTCACATCTTATATCGAATCCAATAGTACAGATCCCGTTAGTGGACAAAATCTCACTATTGATGAACTTATTCCCGTCAAATCATCTCATGCAGTTACACCACGTCCACCAAGTTTGACTTCGATTCCATCATTATTATCTGCTTTTCAAACAGAATGGGATGCTGTGGCTTTGGAAACATTCTCTTTAAAGCAGCAACTTCTTCAAGCTCGTCAGGATCTTTCTGCTGCTCTTTATCGACAAGATGCAGCTGTACGAGTAGCTTCACGACTTCTTCAAGAGCGTGATGAGGCCCGTCAGGCGTTGACTCGACTTACAGAATCTTTAGGGTCAGGAACCCAAGCAATGGAAATTGATACAAAAAGACCAGATAAAGGAGGATCACTTTCAAAAGATCTAAGTGAATTGATACGTACAACCCACGTCGAGCTTTCAGCTCATCGCAAGGCACGAAAGGGGAAACCACTTGTCGACTTTGCCGCCCCACAGGATATATCAGGGTTTTCATTACAAAAATCTACTGAAGTGCCCAAATCCGAAGCGGGCGCAAGCATATCAGCAGCAGCTGTTCACCCACAGTCTGGCAAGACTTTGATTGCTACGACTGAGACGAAAGCAGGTCCTGGGGAATTGATTGTATACTCACATGAAGAGGAAATCCTCACCTCCATAGAATTACAGGCTGGATTTTTTATCAAGTATCTGGTCTGGATAGATGAAGGACTGGCTGTATTGGCGACAAAGTCAGGTCAAGTTTCTTTAGTTAAATACGATGGATCATCAACTGTATCGGTAGGAGAGACTCTTTCAAGTGGAGATGGGGTGGTGAATGGAGTTGCTGTGCACCCAAGTAAAAAGTTCATTGCTGTTGCTCGGGAGAGTACATTTGAGTTTTACATATTAGACAATCGTGGTATTGATGAGCCAGCTTACGTGTCTAATTCATCTTCAGGTGGTATTCGATGTATTGAATTTCATCCTGATGGACAGTTGTTAGCGGTGGGCACCGAGGGCAAGACAATTGACATTTATCAGCTTGCCAGTGGAGAATCTAATTCAGTTGATTTGGCAGCGACATTTGAAGGACACAAGGGTAGTGTGGATAACATTACATTTTCAGAGAATGGATACTGGATGGCATCAGGAGGGACTGATTTTAAGTTATGGCATCTGGGTAAGGGAGCTCAGGTTCAAACCAAGGGATTAGACTTCAATCTTTCACAATTCGATTCACTAGAGTTTGATCCCAGTGGTCAGTATATTGCTGGTGGCGGAAGTTCAAAGGATCCTGAAAGGAGTAAAGAAGTATATATATATGGGTACGATAAATCAGCTAAAGCATGGGAAATGTTATATATGGCGTCAGAATTTCAGCCAAGTGATTGCTGCGTTGTTGAATGGTTACCCAATTCACGTGGATTTCTTGGATTCAGTGGCGGGAATATCGCCGCTTTTGCTTAAAAGTGAAATTGTTTTAATTATTGTGTAATATTATATATATGTATATGTATTTTGAATCTATCTAATCACAGTCGTATCTTGCCACCCAAGCTAGGTCGGGGTGGTGTATGCAGTTTTAGTGGTGTTTGTCTTTTGTCAACCCAAAACCCAAACCGAACCTAAACAACCAACCAACCAACCAACCGGCTTGAGCGAGGATCAAGGACTTGATTTTTTTTAATCAATTTAATTATCTCATTTTGCACCTTGCCAAATGTCATGCCCCGAACCTGCTCCAAAGGTAAATACTTGGTTTTTTGGTTTTTTTTTTTTTTAATTGTTAATTTCCCTGTACTGACCATGAGGTGACTGGGCTAGCGACGTCGAATATCCTCGCCAGTTGAGATGAATATGGACAGGCATGAGAATAGTGATGATGCAGGTTCTCGGGAAATGGAGACAGAAGTTGAAATTACCGGGTCGAGAAGTCGTCGGCGTCAGCACCATGAAGGTAGTGGTAATTTAGTTGCAGTTCAGGATCTTCACCTTCCAAGAAACTATTTCCATACGACAGTGCGACCGGGTGAACGGCCGTTTCATACTCCGGTTGTCGATCTTACCCAGGAAGAGGAAAGAGACGGGGAAGAGGAGGAGGATGTGGAATTCATGTCATCAAGAGAATCTCGGCCAGTGTTTGATGCGGCAGAATCTCGATTATATACAGCAAGAGTCTTTCAGTATCTATTTCGACACTCGGGAATTGCCAATTTACGAAGTACAAGAGTACGAGGAGATCCATCCGTACCACCGAGACTACAGCCAGATCTTCGATCAAAAGTGCTACCACCTGTCGAGCCTGCCCATGACGGGTATGTGAGGAGCTGGAGTGCAAACGAAGATTATCGTTTAGTATGCACAAAATGCCAAGATGAATTAGGATCTTGTGGAGCTGCACGGACTAAAGAGAAAGAAGAAAAACGAGAAGAAGAACAAGAACAAGAACAAGCACCCTATTCAGGAGTATTTGCTGCTTCATGCTCACATATGTACTGTGGGAAATGCGCAAAGGAGTATCGAAAGCGTCCAGGTCGTGGGAAACGAGCCATTGAATGTGCTGCAGACGAGTGTCATGTTCATCTAGGTGGGAAACTTTGCATGACCCAGGTATTCATATGACCAGACAGGATATTGCATATTTTGTTTTATTTAGATATAATGATAAAAGTATCTGTAAAGCGATTGATTTGGGGGGGGATTAACTTCTCGGGGATTAACTTCTCCCAATTACCCAGACATACATACACAAACAGAGAGAGACCGAAACAATGGGGAATGATGAAGTTAAGCAAGTATGGACAGCAAAGAGAGCATATCTGTATACATATAACAGTATATCGGGGATGCTATGGCTGTTTGTACTGATGCGGGTGGTGCTATTACTTGTACTTGTGGGCCCGGATTTTGTAGGTGATGGGGTAGCAGGTTTTGTCCGGGTTGTGCAATCCTTGGCAGTACTGGAGGTGTTCCATTCCTTATTTGGACTTGTCAAGAGTCCAATTTTTACAACCATAATGCAAGTGTCGTCAAGGTTATTACTTGTGTGGGGGATTTCATATTTATACCCCGAGATCGAGGAGTCGATTGCATACTCGACCATGTTGATTGCATGGTCGATTAGTGAGATTATCCGATATTCCTTCTACGGGGCAAATCTTAAACCAGACTACAAAATCCCCAATTGGTTGGTGTATGTTCGGTATTCTGGATTTCTGGTCTTGTATCCCCTGGGAGTAGGGTCTGAGTTGACTTTGATTGGGTTAACTATAAAACGGTCTGGGTCTCTACATGTCCCACAGTGGTATAGATTGGTATTATCAAGTATTATTGCAATCTATGTACCTGGATTCTACACCCTTTTCACTTACATGTTGAAACAACGGGGTCGGGCGTTGAAACAAGTCAAATAAACTCGTCCAATTGACGAGCAAGCCAATCGGCGTGGGTTTTCTTTTCCTCGGGGGTCATGTTGTGTCTGTGGTGTTTGATTTCCAAAGCCCGGTTCATGACCAATTCAAGTTTATCCACGTCGTCTTTTGACGGTTGTTGTTTTTCAATTAGAGGTGATTTCATTTCTTGTTGTTGTGGATCAAACAATTTGTCCGAAGATACAGTGCAAGTTGCATCAGAATGCCAATCAAATGCCTCAAGGGCTTGTAAGATCCTCGCTTTACCGCTCGGTTCCCCATATTCATTTTCACTGTTTGCATTGAGTTCCACGTATTCTAATCCGTAGCATCTAGCCAGATCGTCCAAGTAGTCGAATGACGAGAAGAGGCAGTCGTTTTCATCTTCTTTATTATCGCCTACGAGTAATTTGATGCCCTCCCATCCCTCATCCCCATCATCATGTGACGACGAGTTGTTGTTATCTGCTTCATTGTCTAGAAATTTCAAAAAGGAATGGAATGATTCCAGCTGACTAGTCAATAACTCGAGGTCCTTTTCATTTTGAGGCGGTTTAATGGTGAAGATGATTGCTCCGAGCATCTCCCGAACAGGTTGAGCCTCTTGAGATTGGAAAAGCTCTGCCCATTCCGATACTGCCCTTATTGAGTTTTCGGTAAACTCATCAATCCATACCGTTATGTCATGCTCATAGTATGGGGTTTTCAAATGTAGATTTTCCATCAGTCCACCATGTTGACCACCCCCAGCCTGTATATCGTGAGGAATCTCTCCACATAACCCTTTTGTTAGTCTGAGTTTGCCTGTGTGTGGAGCTCCAATTATCAATATCCGTTTAAGCATTTGTCGTCCTTTTTCAAAAAATACGTAGTATAACAACAACCGAGAAATTATTTCCACAATTTACAAAATCATATAAAGTACATGTCTAATTTTTATACACAAACAACTTTTTGATATGTTTTCACTTTCGTATACCTTGGGGCCCATGAGCTCGTTGCACAGTGGCTTTTCCCCTTGCCAATCCCACTCCTCGCCCCTTTGCAGTGCGGGTTTTAAACATGGGAGCATTCCGCAGCATATCTGGAACAATAAACAGTCGCACATGACTTCCACGAATATACGCCTGTTCTAAATGCGATACTCGTCCGTCCCGTGCTGTCACCGTCACATCCCGTAATTGTACATTCATATTATCCTCCGCTTTTTTTTTTTTTACACATCATGTTAGCCAAAGAAAAATTAAATCCTGGATCAAAATTAACATACAGTCAAGTAATTTCCCCCGGTATGTATGTCCTGATGATAATTCCACAGTTACAATGTGACCCTGGAGTAAAAAGTTAATCTCCAAATCAATGCCGTTCCCTGTAATGATAACACTCACTTGAGCTTCGCTTAGTAGCTTGATTGGAATTCCTAGAGTCGCCATATTGATTGGTGTGTGTGTGTGTGTGTGTGTATATATCGATAGAATGGTTAGAGATGAGTTTTTCCAGTGGTGGGGCTCTTTGCTCCCAATTCGATATACATATATATTTTTTTTCTTCCTTGGCTTTGCTGGGGCCCTTAAACAATGACTGAGAATCAAACCGATCAACAATCATGCGCAAGGTGCAAATCAACCGATCAGGTAATTACATTCCGTAAGGAGTTTCTTTGCAGAGGATGTTTTGCCCGGTTCCTTAGTGGGAAACTGCGGTTTCATCTCGATCAATTCAAAGTGACATACCCCCCGTCTAATGATTCCCCTCCGTTAGTAGGCATTGCTTGCTCTTTTGGATCTGTGTCGTTGACATTGCTGTCTCTGGTAAACCAGCTTGTTGCTGATCAAATGGAATCTCATCATGGAAGAACTGGTTTTCGGCCTATGGTTATATTTGTGGATGAGTCCAGTTTAACCAAATCACCGCCAGGTTCGAGCTGTGTGAATAACATACTGGCACAAGCAAGGCAAAGATTCCCGTTAGTTGATACCCATGTGGTTGAAATCGACGATTTCATGCCCATGAATCAAGACTCCCACCAACATGCCAGTGTTTCAGACCTATTGCAATCTCTCGCCTCTCGTACTAGCCGACAGGATGTTTTATCAATGATACGGCGCCGACTATTGGCTCAGACTGCTGCGAAACTCCATTGCAAAACACTGCTTTTCGGGATATGTGCTACGAAAATCGCCGAGATGGCTATTTCCAACACCGCAAAGGGACGCGGTTATCAGCTTCCATTTATACTGGGTAAATCAGTCTGCGTGGTTGATAAAGATACCGTTGTCGACTTTGTATTCCCCCTTTGTGATGTTCTATCTAAAGAAGCTCGATTATACATTGATACAGAGTCATTACACGAGTTGATTTTCAATGACCCCGCCGCCGCTCAAGTGCCAACCACAGCAAGAGCAATGTCAATTGATGAGCTGGTTAAAGATTATTTTCACACCATCCAATCGGATTTCCCCAGTATTGTCTTTACTGTGGGACGAACTATTGCAAAACTTGGTTCTCCTAAAAAAAACTCATACAATCAACACGTTTGTAATCTATGTGGTTATCCGTGCGATTATTCAGATCGCAACGGGGGTTCTTCCTTACCACAAGATTGGCTCCAACATATCACTGTTTCAGCTCCTCCTACTCCTGTACTACCCCCATCTCACCAAGACCTTTGTTATGGGTGTCTTGTTACGTTACGTGGATCAAACATGCCCCAACCCTGGATCCACAATGACAAACAGACTATTTTGGATACTTATCTTTTATGAACCTAATCAAGACAAAACATCATTACATACATGCACAAATTATATTTTATTAAAATGCCTGGTGTCGAACCCCATTCACTTGTTGGACATCCACCAGTGGAGCTCGGATATTATCGGGGTTCTTTGGTATAGGTTGAGCCACCTTGGCTGATAAGTGTCTTTCAAGCAGAAGAGCGTTTCTACTACTGGCCTTGTAAACGGCATTTGCAAAGTCCCCCACAAACGGAATCATGCCAATAGCCAAATCAAACAGGATATTTGCAACCATTTTTCCAGCAAGAATGGGCGGCAACCCGCCTTGAATGTCGTTTGCCTTCTTGACAATCCTCATCTGTAGAAGACAGACAATGAAGGATCCAATAATCGGGATAATTCCAATGATGGCAGCCCAGCCAAATCTTACACCACATATATTCACCCACTGATCAAGCCCGTATGCCATGGTTCTTACTTTGATCAGAATATTACCATCGTATTCGGAGACTCCAATAGGTACCTGGCGTTTCCTCTTCGATCCAACTTTGCGCCCATTCAACTCTGTAATCGGAATCTCTTCATAGAATGGATCCTCGGCCAAAAAGCTATTCTCAATAGCAGGCCCAACATACTGATTTGCCGCGTTACCAATCACTCGATTGACAACTTTAGTAACGATATATTTACCAATAAACGACATACTGAAAGAATGAGGAAAAAGAAGGGAACAAAGAAGAAGGGAGATGGGGAGGCGAGGCGACTGACCTGTGGGAGGCTGTGTGGAGATGACTGACTACATCATCGATGACCCTCTTGTTTTTTTTTGCCGCACATGATGCGGCTGCCCAACAGATCATTTTGGGACTAAAGAATATCATCATTTTACCAACGATAAAACGCTAACTTTATTCACTTTGTTTTAGCAAAGATACTAAATAAATAACCGAGAGAAGCAATCTGTGAATAAGCTTGTAATCTCCTAATTTTGAGACTAGGAAAACGGCGACGACGCTGAAGAATTAATGATACGAGTAAATAAGAAAGGGCACTAGATCTCATAACCCATGCCATGACGACTGCTCGTTTCACATAAGTAAAGTAATTATCCAAAGATTTCCCGGACCAGTCCATAGTTCCTGCCAGGGGTGGTTGTTTCTCCCCAACTGTAGTATTATCGATGCAGGGAGTTGTAAGTCGTCGTTGTCGATGTACATACCTATAAGTAATTAAGGAAAGTATCAATCTTGAATCCCATCTCAGAAAGGTTGGGAACTTGTATAAGTGTCGACCAGGTTTATCGGGGCCCAGTAAGTCAAGGAAATCAGTAATAACACCCAAAGTCAACCCCCAAAGACGCAATGGACGTTTGTCATGGCGGTGAGGATGGTCAGGCTCGAGTCTTACAGAGTCAAACAACATATCTCCTACAAACAACTGGGGTAAATTTCTAAACCATCCTATTCCTTCGAAAGTTGCCCTCTTCTTCAAAGACACCACCTCGGGTTCCCTGGCGTTTGGATTCAACAAATTACTTATCGGCACCCAAAATGCAGAGTCAACTTCACTCGGCTCAAGAGTAAGCGGTGGCATTTCGTGACTTTTAAGCAAAAAGACATATGGACACAGCACCAAGACTGGGTGGCCGCTCCAGACAGATTTGATGAGCCGTTGATCCAATGGACCCAAGTAAAAGCTATTGTCGTCATTCAAACCAAGGCCAACTTCTTCCAATGTCTCTCTTACTGCCACAGACTGGTCATCTGCATCCTCAGGATCCCTTTTCCCCCCAGGTAATGCCACATGTGCAGACCACCGATCCCCTTCCCGTTCACTCCGTCTAATGAAAAGTACCTGAGGGTCTCCTGTTTGCACCCATTCTTGACTGAGAAACTCCCCCACAGATGATGCAACAACAAGAGGAGGGGATGAGGAGTTGATACCCTCCGGTTTAAATCTCAATATCAGCGCAACACTCGCTCTCTTGGACGTCTCATGAGTAGAATATGTCCTTTCTGGATGGATTTGTGAATCTTCACTGAGCCTGGTGAGAGCTCCAATGACCTGCTTACCGCTCATTCGGCCCATGGATTTGAGCTTCCTTCTTAATTGGGAAGTCTACATTTCTACTTTTTTTATTTTTGCCCTGCCCACGTGCTCATCTCGACCACCACCATCACGACCACCATCACCATTGTTCACCCCTTCACGGAGCTAAGTATATCTTTTCTAAGATGCTTTTCGGTGTCAAACTTCAAAGTGAGATCTATGCTCCATGGAAAGACCATTATATCAAATATGATAAGTTAAAGCAACTCCTGAAACAACAGCAGGAAGATTCAAAGGCAAGACAGTCCTCCACTGAATGGAGTCAAAAAGACGAAGGAAAATTCGTGCAGGCCCTGGATGACGATTTAGAGAATGTGTATGCATTCTACTCCAAGGAGTATAATGAAATTGTCGATAAAATCAGTAAATTTGAACAAGAAACTCATCACCCGGACAATATCGATATCAAGCAGTTTGAATCTGATTTGGATGCTGTCACCGATGAAGCAAGACGTTTAGAGAGATTTAGTCGAATCAATTTCACGGGGTTTTACAAGATTGCCAAAAAGCATGATCGACTTCACCCTACTTACTCAGTTAAACCGTTATTGAATGTGAGATTACAGGCACTCCCCTTCTATTCGGAGGATTATTCCCCCCTCCTGTATCGATTATCTGATTTATATACATTTGCTCGAGAGAATGGAGCTCAAAATAGTGCTTATTCCCTTCAACCAATTCGGTCAGAAAGTGCAAGTGCAAGTACAACAGCAGCAGGGAATGAAGTCTATACGTCCCATAGATTTTGGGTTCACCCTGATAATATTATGGAAGTGAAAACCATGATACTGAGACATTTGCCTGTCTTGATATATAACCCCCTTTCTGATTCCGGGGAAACAAGCAGGGCAGATCCGTTCCTTACCTCTTTATATTTTGATAATAGTGAATTTGAATTATACCATGATGATTTGGAAAATAAGAAGGCCACCTCACTGAGATTACGATGGTATGGAGATCTTAATTCAAAGACTGATGTGCTTTTAGAGCGAAAAAACTCGGTCGAAGACGATGGAGGGACTGAAATCGTTGAAGATCAGGTCTCATTCAAGGAAAAATATATTCAACCGTTTCTTGAAAATAAGTATCGCCAAGAAAAAATCGTTCAAAAAATGGTTGGGCGCCAGACACCTGCTGGTCAAGTTCAAAAATATGAAGACACAGTTGCAGAATTGCAAACCTTCATCAATAATCACCATTTGGAACCAGTCATGAGAGCAGTATATTCGCGAACAGCATTTCAAATCCCTGGAGACGATCGACTTCGAATCAGTCTCGATACCAATATGTGCTTTATAAGGGAAGATGCATTCAATCCCGATTATCCATGTCGGGATAAAAAAAACTGGCATAGAACTGATATCGATGACAATAAACTTCATTATCCATTTGAAACTATTCGAGATCACGAAATATCAAGATTTCCCTATGGTCTTTTAGAGATTCGAATCCAATCTTCACGGCATCATGCAATTCGTCCTTGGATTAAAGAACTTATGAATTCCCATTTGATCAAGTCTGTACCGAGATTCTCGAAATTTCTTCACGGAGTTTCCATTCTATTTGAAGATGATGATCACGTCGATGCATTGCCGTATTGGTTAGCACAACTCGATCAAGATATTCGTGAGCAGCCAGGTGCTGAGGAGCAGGGTGGTAGTAGTAGTAATAGTAAAGGGCAAGAGAATAGACGCCAATCGACGTCTAAACCCTCGTTGCCTCCTGGTGCAAGTAGCACTTTTGATCAGAGAAAGTTTTCCAATACTGGAGTTACAAACAATGATCACCAAGACGATGAGGGACTATTTATTGAAGACGAGGAAAGTGGTGGGGAAGAAGACGACTACGATTCAGATGATGCTGAGACAGATTCATCTTTAGCAGAAGCAAGACTGCCACCTGGAGTTAAAAAACCAACCAAATGGCTTACGCAAAAGGGACCATTAAAAATTGAAGCTAAAGTATGGTTGGCAAATGAGAGGACATTCAATAAATGGCTGCATATTGCTGTTCTAATGAGTGCAATGACATTTGCCTTGTACAATGGGGCGATTGCCCAGTCGGACGGTCATTCAAATACCCCTGCCGAAATCTTGGCTTACTGTTTCTTTGCCCTCACCTTGTTTACGGGATTATGGGGTTACGCAATCTACATGCAAAGACTAGATTCAATCAAATTGCGAAGTGGCAGACATCTTGATGCCCCTTTTGGTCCCATCGTGGTCAGTATCGGACTACTTATCGCCATGATTTTGAATTTCTTTTTGACTTGGAACAAATTGAAAAACTCCTCCCTGCCACCACCACCACCACTGGATCTGTTTAAAGTTCAATCAAATTGATATGTTGGAAAAAAAAAAAAGGGAAACAAGACAAAACAAAACAAACACTATAAGCCTATGCTGATCTCCAATTTCAAAAGCCTAGCTAAAGAATGTATGTATGTAGAAAGAGATAAAAATCAAGAAATGAAAAGAAAAGAAAAAAGTGTCTCGTTCAACTAAGTTCTCTTTTTTTTTTTTTTTCTTTGTATTCAAAATCAATGTTCAAAAATAGAGGGTTCAAGCCACCCAGCCGCAGAAAAGGCACAGTATAATCGGCTTGCCTTATTTACATCGATTCGACATGCCTTTTGAGCATCTGTTTTTCGAAATACTTTATCTTTACCCAGTTTATACTTTCTTGCTGCAGCCGCCAAAATCCTCCGTTTCGAATCCCGATACTGTCCTAGGGATAATCTCAAGACTGAACATAGTTGAATCTCTGCTTGACTCAGCCCATTGCCATTGCCTCCCGCTATTTCCATGGGTGGACCCGCCCAATGAATCGCAGGTAAGCTCGTCATGTATGGTAATCGATCCGTGTAATCGGGAAGTTGGTCATATTCAGAGTCATGGATTGGATACCCATTCGGTCGCGATACCCCTGCAATTCTTAACCCTCCTGCTCCTGACCCAGGGCCAGAAAGACTCTCCATCCCAGAGGATACCCGATCCACTTTGTTTTCCTTGACTCCTTCTGGTCGTTGTTGCCCATTCAGATATAAACAGGGTAATTGATGACTACTCTTTTTATTCACCCCAATTTTTTGCCTTCTTCTCTGCTGCACTTTTGCCTTGTTGGGCCCTGATGATGCCTCATTCATTGGCTTTGAATTCTTGATCTTTGGTGGTGGTGGAGGACAACTCTTCTTTTTATCCCCCTTATTAGAAAGTTGAAATAATATAGTGGCAGCAGTCCGATCAGTAATCAACTCTCCCTTTTCTTGCGCTTGGCACACATCAGCTTGAGTCATTTGCGAACATGAAGCCTGCCTTGTTGTAATTGAGCTACCACAATCAGCTGATTTAGTCTCGTCAGGCTTATTCATGCATCTCAACGGAACAATCGAGTTCCCGCAGCTTTTAGCCCCCGCATGAACAAATGGTAATACGGGGGGATTACCTTTTGTCCAGCAACAAGGAATGACCTTGAAGCACCCTTGCTTGCTATTTGTATGGTTATGGTCTTGCTTACCCAACAAACTGGGGGGGTCTTTGCTGCCTGTCCTTGACAAGTCTCTGAAATTCAAAACAAGATTATTGTTATTGGTGCCAGATGACGACTCACAGACCGTGCTAGACTTATCCATATCATTTGGTGGTCGTCCAACAAGCGTATCTTGATATATACAAGCTTGTTCAGCAGCAGGCAAAAAACTTTTCCGTTCATTGTTTTGTGATAATACAGAGAAAGGCGGGTGCTGGTACAGTCTTTGACTCCAACCGTTATCAACATGATCCGCCTTTGCCCTGGATATTACACGATGGTCATCAACGTCGTCATCACCACCACCACCACCACCATTTCCGGATTCCATCACCACCTGTTGCATCCCATTGTTTAAATTGTCTGTACTCAAACCATGGCAACTACCATAGGTACAACAATCTGTTATAAACATGATATGATATTACAAAGAAGAAGAAGGGAGGAGGGAGGGGGAAATAAACAATGTAGTAGGGCAGGCTGAAATATCAAACAAACTTGACAGGTTGGTACTGGCAATTGGAAAAGAGGATAAAGAAAATTAATAATCTTGAGGAGAGAAAAGACGGCCTGACTGGAATTGCCGGCATAAATCTCGGGCGTTTGGGCTAAAACCATGTGGGCGTATGGACAAGCCAAATCAGACAATGAGTCTAAACCGTTAATAATGATGCCTTTTTTTCCTCTCTCAAGAGTCTGAAACGAAGGTAAAGAATGGAGAAGAATCAAAGTCTAGAGCCCCTTTTCTTTTTTTTCTCTCTCGTCTTCTCCCCTTCGTTCACAGAACTAGATTTCGCAAGCTCGTGAACAGCGTCGAAAATAAAAAGAGACCACAAAAAGATAATCCTTCTTTTCTTTCTATAATAGCCTTGTAAAAGCCTGGTAGTTCATAGCTTGCAGACGCATAGAAAGAGGAAAAAAAAAATGGCGGAATATATTTTTTTTTCCCCTTTGTCTCATAAAGATTTGGCGGGTTAAATTGAGCAGACTTCATATTAGCTCAAGATAGAAGGTGAGAATCGCCTCCCACAATGCTTCTAAAAACACCTCTCATTAAAAATAGATTTAATCATTTCTTTGTCTGTCTGATCTTTTCCCATCCGAATCTCTCCTTTGGTATCGAGGCGGCTCGGAAAACAATTGGGTTATAATGAAGATATATAGGACAATGGTTTTCATATACTATTCAACTGGTATTTGAAGGCGGGAGGGGTATCGAAATCGATATATAAAATGTGTAAGACTATAATTATGGGGTTCATTGTCTTTTCTCTTCTTTGCTCAAGGGTATACGATATATGGGTATGAATTGTGTTGTTGACAAGCAGCCAAAACATATCCCCTATACACTCTAGCAAAAAAAAAGAAAAAAAAAAAAAATGGAATAAAAATCCGTAGGGCTCAGATACATACAGATACAGATTGTACATAGAAAAACTTTGTACTATACAAACTAGAAGGACTTTTTATTTTTTTGCTTGCACATCTACTACTAAGAAAAAAAAAAAAAAAAAACAAGTATGTCAAGCGAAACTTCTCACTCCTTTTTTTTTTTCCTCTTTTTCTCCTCCTAGAACACAGAATATGACCAGGTCATTGAACAACAACGACTTCATTGTGAGCCATGCAAATAGAAAACAAATCAATTTCAAATAAATTTAAAAGAATTTTAATGTCGATGAACATGATGGATAGACGAAAGAAAAAAAAAAGCACAAAACAAAACAGATGAGACAGAAAAGCCTATTGAGCTAAAGCTATTTTTTTCTTTTTTTCTGTTTCCTTACTCGAGAACAACAGGGGGTTGATCGAGGGAAGGTTCACCAGAGATGGCCTCAACATTGCAATGAGCAATAACGTGACCTGGCTGCTTGCATCTGTAACAGACGCGGTCCTGAGCCTCATTACAGTCTCGGCTAAGATGTCCAATCTTGCCACAGTTGTAGCACTTTTGCCCTTGAGTACAATCCCTTGAAAGATGTCCATATCCACCGCATGAATAACAAGTTTGTGAACCAGATCCAGAGCCTGATGCAAATCCACCAGCTGATCCGCCAGTTGAATATCCTCCTTCAGGGCAGTTTCGGGCAATGTGTCCGACTTTACCACACTTGTAGCATTCAGTGCCGCCCTGTCCACCAGCATACCCAGAATTGTAGCTGGAAGGAGCAGCTTCTTGAGGCTCACTATTGGTGCATTCCCGGCTAAGGTGACCAACCTGTCCACACCGATAACATGACTTTTCTTTGGGAGGTTCCTGACATTCGCGACTCAAATGTCCATCATCTAAATTATTAGTAATTAATGCAAAAAGTGTCAATCTTCATGAACACGACTCAACATACTTCCACAGTTATAGCTACGCACAATTCAAACCCAAATGTTAGCCCCAAATCAATTTTACTGTTGTTGACTCCAAGAAAGAAAAAAAAAAACATACCAAACTGGATTCCCCTTCTTTGGGCACATGCGGGCCTGCATTATATATACAAGTTAATACATGATTTGTTTTCTTGCGAGTGGGTTTTTTTCTCTCCCCCATCAAACTCATTTCTGACCTGGTGTCCAACCTTGCCACCTATAGTCCAAAATACGTCAGCAATTGTACATAATGCATATTCCCCATTTTCTCCTTAAACCCAAGCAGCTTCTCTCGAAATCCCTCCTCCTCCAAATGAATTTATAGAAATATGGATTAAGAAAAAAGAAAAGAATTATCATCATTAAAATATGAATAGATAGATAAAAAAATCAAGTCACTTCTCAATTCTCTCACTCCCAGACACAGATGAACATCCTCTACCATCACCGACCCAAATATACATCAAGACTAAAAACAACGTTGGGGTATAAAAAACGATTGCTTGAATTGCCCGCAAATCAATCAACAGATGTATATCATATATTCAATTGGAGAAGGAAATCAATCAACGCCACTGTTTAAACTCGGGCCCTAGAAGATAAAAAGAGAGGGTTTAAAGAAAATTAAAAAATGAATATACTAACAGTTGTAGCAGGACCGATTACCACCGTAAGACATTCCTGGTGCTTGCTGTGAGAACGAAGAGTATTGCATATTTCTTATTTCTCTGATGTAAAAAAAACTTAGAGTAGTAAGTAGATGATTTTTTTTTTTCCCTTTGGGTTTTGTAGTTGCTGGGATGCAAAAGAAAAAAAGAAAAATTTTTTTTTTTTCTACTCGTCTTCCAAAAAGATAACCTTTGTTCCCAATTGAGACTTTAAGTTTAACTTACCAGAAAAGAAGGCTTATCTCTGATAAATTCAATTTGCGCCCCCCGCAAATTCATATGCCTCCCAGTGTAACCGAATATCTTTTTGCCTCCTAGAATACCCATTGTAAAAAGACACAACATTAACGAAAAAAAAGCTTCTTTTGAGCACTGAAACCGATACTAGCGAAAACTAAAGATATCTGTCCCGTAGGAATCCTACCGCGACGGGCGCTCGAGCGAGTCCTACTCTTCGTCGACCTGGTGCGTCACATACGCCAGGAGAATCTACAACGGGCCCTTTCTCTGCGCGCTCCGATCAATTACGAAGAGCGCCAGAAGATTATACATAAGGCTGTCCAAGTAATTGGAGTATAGGGCTCCCTTTCTCGTCTGCTACCCTTGGTTCACCCTTGAGTAGTCTACCTTTTTCCTCTTTTTCTTTTTCCTACAAATTTGTTCATTGTTAATGTCTTCTCTATCTATTTATTTTTTTTTCATTTCTCATGTTCATTTATGAAACTGTCTTTTGATCTGTGTATCTAGCTTATAATAGTATACAAGTAAATCAAAAAAAATAAAGTAAATAGATATGAAAAAAACAAACTTATAATAAAGAAACACAAGCAAAAAGTTATGGTTCCTAGCGGGATCGAACCGCTGATCCTCGCGTTTCAACCAAGGAGTTGTTATTAGCACGATGCCTTAACCAACTGGGCCAAGGAACCAACTATACTCTCTGAAAGTGAAAAAGGTATTATCGTTAGTTGTCCGTTCATGTGACCAGTCACGTGACTTTTGGGTATCACGTGACGTTAAAAACGCTAAGCCCAATGCGGTTAGAGCATATAATTTTGTATGGGAGTAGCGCTAAAATATAGCCGTAACTGTACTTTGAAGTATACTGTGAATAAAGCTCTGCTATCCTCTGTTATTCTCGGAGGTTTCTGCTGGATTTGCATCTTAATCGAAATTTATTCACTCATCCATTTATAATGTGAATGGGTTTTGCGGTGAGACGATCTCTAGGTAGTTTATATGACTTGCTGCGAAACAAATAGGTTGTAATAAAACTATACAATCAATTAAGATCCTAAAGTTCCAGCATTCATTACTTAAACGAACAACCTCATAAAGGCAGATTTCATTCCGGTCTGCATTTTAATAACCTCCACGAGCAGCAGAGTCACTAGTCAGGGGAATATTCTTTTCGAGAGCAGCAATTAAATCCTTTGAAGTGACTGGTTTGGAGAACATTCCATAGTTATATTTGATAGTGGCTTCATGCTCGTCAATTGATGTTGCAGAAACGCAATCTTTAAGCGTATAGACATCGTATCCTCGATCATAAGCAGTTCTCATTGTTGACTCGACACAGCAATTCGACAAGAACCCACCCAAAATAACATTTTCAATTTTCTTGCTTCGAAGTATATAGTCCAAATTTGTAGATGAGAAGGCATCGAATCCCCGTTTTCCCTCAATGACAATTTCATTTGGTTTTGGAGCAAGGTCTTTGTCAATCTCTGACCCCCAAGCGCCCTTTATAAACGCATTGGAACCTACAACCCCGCTCATAATCCCATACCTCGATTTATCAATCTCATTAAACCCTTCGGCGAAATGGATTGGACAGTGCATAATGACAACTCCAGCTTTTCGAGCCGCTTCCAACGCTGCCTTTGCATTACTTTTTAGCCCCACGTGTTCCATACACGGCTTGACTGCTTCATGCAAAACACCTCCCGGCGAAGTAAAGTCATTCTGAAATTCAATATAAACAAGAGCAGTCCTGGAAGGATTCAAAGCGGCCATTTTTGTCAAATTCACTACGGTGATTGTTTTTTTCTTCTGTTCTTAGTTGCTGATTAGTCTATAAATCTGGTGTGATCCATCCTTGATGACGTTAACACAGGG
This sequence comes from Trigonopsis cantarellii, assembly GCA_030574495.1. NCBI lineage: Eukaryota > Fungi > Ascomycota > Trigonopsidomycetes > Trigonopsidales > Trigonopsidaceae > Trigonopsis > Trigonopsis cantarellii. The sequence continues at coordinate 19,573 of JAJMFB010000036.1, forward strand.
TAACAGACAAACAAGACTTCCCGGTTTTACGGAGTGCACGTCGAACTTCAGCGGATGAATAGATTTGAATATTCTTACTCTCTATAAACAATTGATTTGATAAAATTTTCTATTTTTATTTTTTCCCTTCGTTTTGTAACGAAAAATCTATCCCTATTATCTATCCCTATCATTTTCCACACCAACATCCACTTCCTACTTCTTCCATTTGCACATGAACATCATTAATTCCCGATTGCTTGAACCTAGATCGAACGCTATTTATTGTTTCCGGAATACTGGATCCTTCCTTAACCTGAACATGGATTAGACCACGCATTCCTCTTTCGTCTGTCCAAAACCGGGGAACAGAATAACTAGCAACTCCAGAAAGCAATGAGACATCATCTAGAACTTCCCGTAGTAAATACTCATTCGATGGAGAGAGAGAAAGCAAAAGCGTTTTGGCTGAAGCTTTCACTAATGGAAGTGCCGACATAAAAATCAAAATGGCAATCATTAATGATGCCAGTGGATCAAACACTTGAGAGTTGAAAAAGAATGTAAGAATTGTAGATGCTATGACACTGACAGAGCCCAATGTATCCGCTAGAATGTGTAGAAATATGCCGCGCATGTTTTCATTGTGAATGTTATCTGGAACTGGTTGGCATTTTTCATCATGACTACCTCCTTTGTCTTCGGAAGGTTTATTCAATGTCTCATGCGAATGGCCATGTCCGTGGCTATGGCTATGGCTATGACTGTGGCTATGGCTATGTCCATGCCCATGATCATGACCATGCTCAAAAGAGAATATACCTATAAGGTTAACCAATAAACCCAGGATGCTCACGACAATGAGTTCAGTGGTCCTTTCGAGCTCGACAGGGTTGAAAAGCCGTTCAATGGCTTCAGTGACTATGCCAAAAGATATGACGACAAGAAGAATCCCATTGGCAAATCCAGATGCAGTTTCAAGTTTTCCTAAACCAAATGGAAATCTGGGAGATGGGGGCAGTTTAGCAAGAACGCTTGCAAAAAGACCCATGAGCAAAGCTAAACAATCCAAAAGCATGTGAATAGAATCCGATAAAAGACCCAACGAATGCGAGAGAAGGGAATAAGTGAATTGTACAGTCATAAACATGAAATTGATGAGTAGAAAAATAAAAATTCGCCGACTGTCCTTGTCTTGAGCTATGATACTGATAATAGACTGCACTGTTGAAGGAAGGCCATCTCCAGACAACGCCGCCAGCCCAAGAATATAAACAACAGCAGCAACTGAAGTGTCAGTCATGATAGAAACAAGAGATGAACCCGATAACGCGCTTATTATGACAAGGATGAAAACCAGAGCAACGTAACCTCTTCTGGCACCTATTCTTTCAAGATCTGCACGAATGAACATTAATCGACCGGTCTTGTTATTACTATTGGAAGTATTAATCATAGCAAACCCAAATGCATTCAAAATACAAGCAAGAGCGGTCATAAGCGTCTCTGCGTCAGGCACAACGAGAGACCTTCCACTTCTCAGTTGAAGCAATCCACCGGCAGCAAATAGTATAGCGCAGGATATTGGAGATATTTTTCTATTATTTAGAAAACTCGTTGCCTGAGTAGTTTTAAAAGAAGGTTTTAAGGATACGACAAGTAGAATGTAAGCGCCCAAGAGTTTCAGATGCTTGTCCAAGGGATTCGCCTTTTCTGAAAGGAGAATCGTGATGGCGTCGATAATGAAAGCGACCAAAAGTCCAACCAATGATCCTTTCAGCCTCTTCAAACCATTAGAAGTGTCACTTGCATGATTTAGGATATCGATCCATGGGAGCACAAATAAAAGACATGTTCGATCTCGTCCAACTATAACCCATGAGCTATAAAATGTCAAACACTGAGAGACAAAACTCAGATGTGGCTCTGGAATATGACAAAGTCTCTGAAAAAAATGGTTAGTTAAAGTTCAGGTCATATATATTCAAAGCAAATGACACGGTGGGGATACTAGTAAACGAAAGGGGGGGATGGTTTAAAGCAAGACTTACGGATAACACCAAGGAAAGACTCGAGACCAACGAGGTGCACAGCAATACAAACGCAGGCCCTGCCGTCAGAGATAATTCATCGCCGAATCCTGATGACATCCAGGGCAAAGCGCGTCCTGTATTGGTTGTTGGTGCCTAACAATAGCGCAGAGAGGTGAGCCGCATAGACAGATCAGATGCCCGTTTAAGGTCAACCCGGGAGGGAGGAGAAGAAGACCCAGAAAAAAGTGAGATCAACCGAGGCCGACACCACCAACACATATATTTTGTGGAGAAAAGTTCCCTCTATTAGGCCAAGATGGGGTGGTTTGCGATCTTGCTGTTGATCTACTTTTTATTGCCTATTGTTCTTTTCCTCCTTGTCCCTTCTACACCTCCGCTGTCTGAGCTACGACGGAGAAAGCGAGCAATTGTCCTTGTACTGGGGGATCTAGGCCATTCTCCTCGAATGCAAAATCATGCAGTCTGTTTGGCTCGTGGAAATGTCAAGGTCGAGCTGTGTGGGTATTTGGAGTCCCCAGTCATCAAGGAACTGCAGGACAATGACGCAGTGACGATTCATGATATCCCAGTTGTACACCGTCCGGGATGGGCCAAGTCGTTTTTATTATGGGCAGGATATAAAGTCGCTGTACAGCATTGGTATTTGCTACGCTTACTGTGGTCGCTTCGCAAGGACGCCGACTTTCTCCTGGTTCAAAATCCACCTACTATTCCGACCCTTGCAGTCTGCCGTTTCTTTGTACTATTTATAAATCGGCAGACAAAACTATTCATTGACTGGCATAATTTTGGATATGCTGTTCTAGCCATGCGACTTGGTAAGCGTCATCCTCTTGTTTGGCTTGCAAAGATGTATGAAGGAGTCTTTAGCAGAAGAGCATTCATGCATTTCTCAGTTTCCGTCACAATGGCACGACTAATAGCCAAAGAGTTTCGGATTCGAACTGGCCGTATATTGCCTCTATTTGATCGGCCAGCCGACCAGTTTCAGCCTCTATTCGGCAGTGAACGTAAAGAGATCTTGACTACCAATCCAGTTTTTGTTGACAATGGGTTCAATATAAAAACGGATAAATTCATAGTAACTTCGACATCTTATACTGCCGATGAAGATCTTAATATCTTTCTTGAAGCCCTACAAATCTACAATTCTATGTGTGAATCTGAGGGTTTGCGAAATATCAAAGTACCTCGTCTTTTCGCTCTCGTCACAGGTAAGGGGCCTGGCAAGCAAGCATTTGAACAAGAAGTTGAAAAACTCAATTTGAAAAATGTAATTATAAAGACTGCTTGGTTGTCAATCGATGAATACCCCCGTATTATTGGTGCGGCCGATTTGGGTATTTCTTTGCATCGTTCAGCCTCAGGGTGTGATTTACCAATGAAGATTGTCGATCTGTTTGGATGTGGGATACCTGTGGTATCGTTGGATTTTCCTGCAATCGAAGAACTTGTAAAACCAGGTGAGAATGGTATGCTGGTCGACAGTGCTGCTGATCTTGCCGAGGAATTGTGGGGGTTGCTGGCAACTCCAGATGCAAAAGAACGGCTTGCAAACTTAAAATCTGGGGCTCTCCGGGAAACAAAATTGCGATGGGCAAGTCAATGGGCAGAGAAAGTCGGACCCCTCTTTGGAATTGGCGTGTACAACATCTCAGATGACACGCCAGACGAATCAGACGACTCTAGCGATGATGATGACCATTTCATTTAGTTTCCTTTTTTTTTTTTTCTTTTATCTTTTGTCGTTTTACTTGATGTGCTAAATTCTGTTACATTTGTTATGTATATTATGTACACATAGTATATTTCCCCCCTCCACTTTGCTAAATGTAATTTCACTCAACAACTGTATCAACCTTCTGAATAATCATCGATGAAGCTCCACCGCCACCATTGCAAATAGCGGCAAGACCAAACTCACCGGGTTTAAGCTGGTAAAGCAAACTTACAAGGATACGAGCTCCCGATGCACCAATTGGATGGCCTAAAGCTACAGCTCCACCACGGGCATTCACCTTTGATGGATCAAGGTCTAAAAGCTTATTATTAGCCAGACTGACACCAGCAAATGCCTCATTAATTTCAAATTTGGCAATATCACCAATCGACAATCCCGACCGCTTTAGGAGCTTTGGAATAGCAATTGAAGGAGCAATGGTGAAATCAATGGGATTGGTGGCTGCATCGTAATAAGCGATAATTTTGGCTGCAACATTAGCTCTCTTGGCAGCCTCAGCAGATCCAAGGACTAAAGCAGCAGCACCATCGTTCAAGCTAGACGCATTGGCGGCTGTAACAGTACCCTTGGGATCGAAAGCAGGCCGGAGATGAGGCACTTTATCGATTTTCAGACTGTGAGGCTCTTCATCTTGGTCGAAAAGAACTGTGCCCTTTTTTGATTTTATTTCAACAGGGACAATCTCAGGCTTGAAAGCACCCGACTGGACTGCTTCCTGGGCGCGCTTGTAGGATTCAATTGCAAACTCATCCTGCATCTCACGAGTAAATCCATATCGTTTATTTGTATTTTCGCAGCACATACCCATATGAATCTGGTCGTAAACATCAGTCAATCCATCAAGAATTATAGAGTCTTGAACTTTGAAATTGCCAAAAGTGGCAGAATTTCTCGGGAGATAGAATGGAGACTGAGACATGCTTTCCATGCCACCGGCCACGATGACATCGTGATTTCCCAGTTGAATAGATTGTGCAGCAAGACTGACAGCTTTAAGACCGCTAGCACAAACCTTATTTATTGTAGTTGCTTCAGTCTCTACTGGTAGGCCAGCTTTCAGCCCGACCTGACGAGCAGGAGCTTGTCCCACACTGCCTTGTAAAACTTGGCCAAAATAGACCTCTCCAACATCTGATTTATCGACCCCAGATCGAGCTATTGCCTCTTTAACAGTGGTAGTGCCGAGTTCTACTGCTGGAACTGACTTTAAGCCTCCATTGAACCGACCGATTGCAGTTCGAGCACCAGATAGAATATATGCCTGTTTACCAGGAAGATTGTTTGCCACGCTGGAGTACAGCCTTCGAGAAGTTAGCATGCGCATCTCTAAATATGTCTCTTTGTAGTTTCCGGTACAAACGATAAAGAAGAGACACGGAGGCGAACCAGTGGGCTTAAAAATGGATCGATTCAAGAATATTCTGGGGTAACCATAGAATGCGGAGTCCGGATCAAGAGCGGGCACCTCTCCATTGACTAAGCAGAACTGAGCAGGGTAACACACTTTTCACGGGCAACGCATTGGCAAGTTATGGCAAAACGGAGCCAGTAAAGAAGATAGAGATTTGCCGTTTTGCCGATTACGTGAAATATGCTGAAAGTAACATCGCTAAATAAGATCATGGCTTGTCGTAGATGTGCGTAACTCGAGGGGAGTGCTACTTGTTGTGCCCGATTAGACTTAAGGTGAGATGTGTATTCGCCGCAATGGTTTCACGCAGGTAATGAGTGCAGTGGGTTTAATAGTATTTGCTTGATTTTGGTCTCTGCTATGGTTGACTGGTCGAGGTTGTACGGTTACTCATACTCGGGGCTGTTTTTTGCACCGAAAAGCTCTGCATCACCACTGTGATCCTTTAGAAAATAGATTTGCAACTTTGTATGGGAAGTAGCGAAAAAAAGAAAAGATAAATGCATCGCTACAAGGATAACAAACGAGAATTGCTTGTTTAGGGTGGCTACTATTTGTCCAAGTTTACTGCCAATTACAAAGTACAGTTCTACGTTATGTTTCCTAGCCGCCGAAAACAGTTCAGTAAAATTACCTGTCCTGGAGGATATCAGTGTGCTTTACCATTCTGCATTTTCAATCATGATTCTGATAGTGACGGCGATTCAAACATCAGTTTGCCCAAGGAGACAAAGGGAGATTCGGGTACCAAGAAGATCGAAAAATCGGTAAAAATTGGCTCAGATCTTGAAGAACCTCCAGCAAAGCGCATTAAACAACACTTGTCTGAGACGCCGTCCGGTAGTCTTAAGAATACAAATGGGAGCGCAGGTGTGAAAAGCATACAGAAATCAAGACAGAATACGGCTACTACAGACACTACTAAGGCGAAAGATGGAAAAGCAGCTTCAAATGTATTCAAGAACCACAACAATTCACCTAGCTCTGACCAGAATACTGGGTCTCAAAAACAAAACAAGACATCTGGATCCGAAAAGGACACCGCCATGCCACATTTCAGTTTTACACCTAGACCGCTAACAGGATTTGCACCCGCAACTCCACAACAGCGGCTTGTCTATTTGAAAGCGCTAGCTAAATCACTAGCTGGTAATGCGAGACCTGACAGTACAGAGTACCGTCGAATTCAGAATCAAGCGGTAGAATCCGAATATAAGGTTGCTCTAGAGTCTTCACGCCAGACTTACCCGGCAAATATTAGACATAAAATTGCTGAAGCCTCCCGCAAGAAGAAAGCATTGACAACGACGTCATCATGACTCAGACCCGATTAATGATTTTCAAACTCTTTTGTAAAATACAAAACCCAAAACCGGCGTAGTCAACTTCAAGCAACGTCAGGAACTTACGTCACGTGGAAAAATTGTTTTTTTTTTTCTTTCAGATTCTACGCTAGTACAAAGTGGAGTTCACAACTATTTCTAGGAAGAGAGAAAAAGTCCACGTTTTAACAGATTTATATAGTCAGGAATATAATCAGCAAGTGTACCTGCCTTTTTGGAGACAAGCTACTGTCACGGCGCTGCTAAAGTAGGGTAAGCGTTTGTCTGCGGCTCTCCATGTTATCAGAACATCCGATAAGCTCTTTGAAAATGATGGATCGGAACAACACTGATCGGAAAATCAATGACGAACACTTTTGATTATGCTTATCTTTTAAGATAAGACTTAGATAAGAACGTAGATAGACAATGACGAAATTAAAAGGGGTGTTAGACTCTTTATGACTAGTTCTGATTTACAGATGAGATATTCATGAAGCGCAAGTCATTGCCCCGGTGGCCATAGAATTAAGCTCAAGACAATTTGTTGGCGTGGCGGAGACAAGCTTTTAACGAGTTAGGGGCACGTGAATTGTTCAGAAAGAACGATGAGATCCAATCGATTTATAGCCAATCAAACCCGTTTGAGTTCTGCAATTTTTTACTTTGACTTTTTTCTTTTTTGATTGCGGCTACCACGTGGGGCCGCACCCTTAACTAAATTAGTGCCCCGCCGCACTAAAATAAATTATAATATAGGAGTCTATTTCTCGGGAAAAGCTACCAAATTGCAAAAAATTAGTGACTGGCTTATTTTTCATATTTTTTTTATATATCAGAACTACCAACCGTCAGCTGCTGCTTCAAAATACACTTTTTATAAGTCGGTACCACATTTAATACACTGGTGTTGTTGTGCATATCCCTCGGGCAACTTTTTTATAGCCGAACGCAACAGCCATGACTTGGATTAAGAACTTGGGCAGAAAGGGATCTCAGGATGCTACTGTTGCTCAAAATGTGGTAGTAGAAGACGACGACAACAGTTCTCGTTTGGAGCCTGAATCGTCAACGGATCTTGATACTAACCGTGTATTCACTCGGAAATCCGCAATATGGCCAATTATGACGGCGGGCGCTGGTCTTTTCTCCGATGGCTACGTCAACAATAGTATCGGTACTGTCAATACCATTCTAGGAAAACTATACCCTGACCAGTATGTCAACAGTAATGCTCAGTCGAATGTCTCGGCCATTGCGTTTGCCGGTACAGTGCTTGGAATGTTAATTTTCGCTTATGTCGCCGACTATCATTCCCGCAAGGCAGGGATGCTAGCGTCAACAATCATTCTGATTGTATTTACTGTCCTCTGCTCTGGTGCATGGGGCGCAGGCGGTAGTATCATGGGTCTCTTCGCTGCAATCACAGCCTACCGGTTTTTCATTGGTGTTGGCATAGGTGGCGAGTACCCTGCCGGATCTGTTGCTTGTGCGGAAGCAAGTCATGTTATGCCTAAGGGCCATCGGAATCGTTGGTTTGTCTTTTTTACCAATTATATGATTGATTCTGGGTTTGTCGCATCCGCTTTTGTCCCGTTTATATTTCTGTTCATTTTCCAATGCGCTCATATAAAAACTTCAGATCAGGAGGCCATACAAAATCACAAGATTGGTCTCACCTTTGTTTGGCGTCTCACTCTTGGTCTTGGCGCAATCCCACCTCTTTCCCTATTTTATCTTCGGCTCAAGTTTAAGGAAACAAAAGAATTTGGACAGAATGCTTTACGGAAGAATGTCCCCTACGGGCTCATTATCAAATTTTATTGGTGGCGTCTGCTCCTTGTATCGCTTATTTGGTGGATCTATGACTTTAGTGCTTATTCCTTTGGGTTGTATGGGTCATCTATTCTTTCTATTGTTATAAAAAACAACACCTTCCTTGAGACATTTGGTTGGAATATCTTACTGAATGCTTTCTATCTTCCTGGTTCCTTCTTGGGTGCCTTTGCATCCGACATTATAGGACCAAAGTACACTCTATTTATTGGTGTCACTATGCAGGCCGTCATTGGGTATATCATGGCTGGATGTTACCGGAAACTCGAAGAGCACATAGCAGCCTTTGTAGTTGTTTATGGTATCTTTTTATCGTTTGGCGAATTTGGACCTGGCGATTGTATTGGTTTGATTGCTTCCAAAACTTCGGCGACTGGAATCCGGGGACAGTATTATGGTATTGCTGCTGCAACTGGTAAAATCGGCGCTTTTGTCGGATCTTATCTTTTCCCTATTATTGAAAAGACTGGGGGTCACGGCGATCCTGATTCTGTTCCCGGTTTGCAAGCCCCTTTCTGGGTGGCTTCCTCCCTTTGTGTTTTCAGTGCTTTCTTAGTTCTCCTCCTCCCCTCTTTGGGTCAGGACATTGTCGGGTCAGAAGATGAGCGGTTCAGGCAGTATCTGTTTCAAAACGGGTATGATATCAACTCTCTTGGGCTTGAAGATGCATCAACCGCAACCGAAGAAGAAGGTGATCATCTAACAAGTGGCGGCAATGGGCCGAATATGACTGCTACTGCTTCAACTAGTTATGACCAGTCATTGCCTCGACTCCGAGCCAAGGTTATGTCCGAGACTGACAGCCTCGACCCATCTCGCCGACAGTCAATTGACGTTTCTAGTTCAAAGTAAATAAACCGCAAATTAACAGCTACATGATGTATTTTAATATGATGAATTCTTTTTTTTTTATCTCGTCTTTTTTGTTTCTTTATCGAGGAGTTAAAGGTTCTATAGAAGTGATGCTCCATTAACTAGCTTGGATTGCAAAAAAAAAAAAAACATAATGCTTTTTGATAAACAAGTACAAATATCTGATTAACCAGTCTTGCCAAATATCTTTACTATCTTTTCTTTTTTTTTTTTTTTCCTTTAAACGTTGACAGTTTGTTCCTCGATAAGATCATTTTGGGGGGTCATCAGATCTTTTTGGGATGGGCTTACCAATGATGAACCTCCCAAAGAGATGATGATGGCAGCAGGGATTTGAAAATAAATCTGCTCATCCCACGCAAGTGACGGTTCTTTTGATTAGAAACCCTTAAGGGCGCTGATCTGCCATTGGAAAGATCTGAAAGAATTATGATGACTACCAATCATGCTGGTTCTAAAGGAGCCAAAAAAAGTCATCCTCGGGTGGAACCGCCTGGAAAGGCCAATTCACTTATCTGGCAATTCATACGGCTTATTCTGTTGACCGGATTCTTCTCTATAAGTGTTTTAGCGTATGTTTTTTTTCTTTTACTTTTGATCTATTACCATTACCGCTTGGCAATATAGATGATAACTAACTGTCTGGTCGGTTTGTCTGAATTTTCCGTATATATAGCATAAATTTTACTCAGGTAAAGTGGATTTCCCGTCTGGATGGAGACTCAAAAAAACTGACAAATATGTTCAACAGCTTTTGACTCTGCCCTTAGCGAAATTAAACCCAGAGCTATTTTTTCTATTTCGTATGTACACCCGGCGGTGTTTTGGGGTCGTTCTCACTACCGTGAATACCCTCTTTAGCCCCAGTAAAACTACAATTTGTGGTGACGATTCGACCATTGATCTATTCTGGATTAATCGTCGAAATGGTTTGCTTGAAAGCTCCCTTGGCGATCGTGCAATTTTGATTGCCAACCATCAACTCTATTCGGATTGGATATACCTGTGGTGGTGTCTTTATACGTCTCAACTTCATGGTGCAATCGTAATTATGTTGAAGGATTCCCTGAAACATATCCCTTTCCTTGGATGGGGGATGCAGTTCTTCAAGTTTATATTCATGTCCCGAAAATGGGAAAAAGATGAACCTATGCTGAAGCAGCGGCTCCAAGAAATCAATAAAAATAGATCTTGGCCTTGTTGGCTTGTCTTCTTCCCAGAGGGTACAGTCATGAGTCCCACGACTTGTGCAGTCTCTGAAAAATGGCAAAAGGAGAATCATTTAACCCCTTTCAATTCAGTCTTACATCCTCGCTCCCGTGGGTTGAGATTTCTCCTTGCCGAACTTAATGAATCCTTCTCTTATGTATACGATGTGACTGTGGTTTATTCTGGGGTCAAGCTTGGAAAATACGGAGAGCAGATGTACACATTGAAAAGCAGCTTTCTTGAAGGTCGCCCTCCAAAAAAAGTCAGCATGTTCTGGCGTCGATTCCTCATACGAGAGATCCCTATAGACGACGAGGAGAAATTTGACGAATGGCTCGAATCAAGGTGGGCAGAAAAGAATAGATTACTCAATTTCCACTACCAGCATGGTCGGTTCCCGAATCAGTCCGACAGTTCAAACTATAGCCCTCCTATTATACCAGCAACCGAGGCAGAAAAAAAATATCAGTGTACTCATAATAATAGTTCGGGTGAGCCATGTTGGGCCTGTTCCACCGGCACAGAGCTCCCTGAACCTATTGACTTGCCAGAGCGGAAACCTATTATACCCAATAAAGAGAGCCCTGCAAGCGGTTATATACCAAGGACAACCTTTGTCCTCCACACTAATGCAAAACTTGGGTCATGGATAGAAGTAGCCTCAATCTTTGCTCCCTTGGGTATTGCAATACTTCTCGCTCGCATGTCTTATGTGCTATATATGATGTGGATACGAACTTCAAGTTGAATATAAAAACGTCTTTTAGTACATACATATATACTGGGGATCTTGAGTATACTTTAGCTGCTTAATCATATCTCTACGTTCTTGTTTGTGTAGTAAGTAGTATAGAAACTGCTCCGAGATGTTGTCCTCATCGGAGGCGATAACAATGGAAAGCCAAGATGGGAGCAAAAGTCCCAAATCTGTTGCCGAAGTCTCCCTTCTGAGTTGACAACCGTCACCGGCAAGGCAGGCCAACCCCAAGAACGCAATCAACGCTTTGTTGGTGATTGAAGACCCCTGACAATTTTAAAAAGAAACCACGGCGATTATACTGATAATCTCGGTTGAATTTGTAAAGCCTGTATTGACATGGCTATAACGAAACGAGCAGGAAGAAAGGCCGCTGGTGCAGCGCCACGACAGCAACCAGCCCGTCAGAATGGCGGAGGTATTAAAAAGGCTGCTTATGAAGTGAATAAACCCAAGGAAGTGGGTGTTTCCGACTTGACATTGCTATCAAAAGTCACCGAGGAGGCCATTAATGACAATTTGAAGAAGCGGTTTGAAAATGGCATCATCTATGTAAGTCATCTCGAAAACTTGATAATCTCTAAGACACCATTGCTAACTTTTATCTTAGACTTATATCGGGCATGTGGTATGTTTATATTTCTGTTTCGGCGTGAACCTACATTATTGGTGGCTAAACATCTCATAGTTGATATCTGTCAATCCATTCCGGGACCTGGGGATATACACTCAGGAAGTGGTCGATTCTTACAAAGGCAAAAACAGACTTGAGGTAGGTTTTGTAACTGTGCGATTGGCCTAAGGCGATGACAAACTGAGAAATGTTTTTTAGATGCCTCCCCATGTGTTTGCCGTCGCTGAGTCGGCCTATTATAATATGAAAGCATACTCAGAGAATCAATGTGTTATTATCAGGTATGCTTTTTCTCAACTTTATTTCTAATCTAATCTTTTCACTGACTTGAACTGCTAAAGTGGTGAATCCGGCGCTGGTAAGACTGAGGCTGCAAAGCGTATTATGCAGTATATTGCATCCGCCTCTGGCAATTCATCCTCGTCGATTCAAAATATTAAAAACATGGTCCTCGCTACGAATCCTTTATTGGAATCTTTCGGATGTGCCAAGACTCTTCGGAATAATAACTCGTCCCGGCATGGGAAATACCTCGAAATTCAATTCAATAGAATTGGAGAACCCATTGGTGCAAAAATTACAAACTATCTTTTAGAAAAAAACCGTGTGGTACGCCAGATTCAGAATGAGCGTAATTTCCACATTTTCTACCAATTCACCAAAGCTGCCAACCAGCAGCACAGGGAAGCATACGGAATCCAGCTTCCAGAAAGTTATACGTACACGTCAGCTAGCAATTGTATGTCTGTTGAAGGAATTGATGATGTTGCAGATTTCGCTGCAACACAGAAGGCTATGTCTACCATTGGTATCACTTCACAAGAGCAGGATGAAATATTTAAAATTTTGGCAGCAATCTTGTGGCTCGGCAATATATACTTTGTGGAAAATGATGAGGGAAATGCATCAGTCTCTGATACCTCTGTAACTGACTTTGTTGGTTACCTCTTGGGTGTGCCAGGGCCCAGTGTAGAGAAGGCCGTAACAATTCGTATTATGGAGACCTCTCGCGGAGGTCGTCGTGGGTCCATTTATGAAGTCCCCTTAAACCCGACTCAAGCAACTGCCGTTCGGGACGCTTTAGCTATGGCTTTATACACAAAGCTCTTTGATTGGATTGTTGATCGCGTTAATCGTGCGCTTCTGGCTCAAACATCTGAAACTGACCGGACAATTGGAATCCTGGATATTTACGGCTTTGAGATTTTTGAAAACAACAGCTTTGAGCAGCTTTGCATTAACTATGTTAACGAAAAATTGCAGCAAATTTTCATTCAGTTGACGTTGAAAGCAGAACAAGATGAATACGTCCGAGAAAAAATTCAATGGAATCCCATAAAGTATTTCAACAACAAAATTGTATGCGATTTAATTGAGGAGAAACGACCTCCAGGTATCTTTGCTGCTCTCAATGACGCTTGCGCTACTGCTCATGCAGATTCTTCAGCTGCTGATCAGTCATTTGTGCAAAGACTCAATATGGTAGCATCTAATCCCCATTTTGAGCAACGTCAGGGCCAATTTCTGGTGAAGCATTATGCTGGAGATGTAATGTATCAAATCGAAGGTATGACTGATAAAAACAAGGATGCTCTGCTCAAAGATCTGGTCGAGCTTGTTCAGTCATCATCCGATGGGTTTGTGCGAGGTCTTTTCCCCGATGTAATCGACAAAGACTCGAAAAGGAGACCGCCTACTGCGGGTGATAAGATTAAAGCTTCTGCTAATGATTTAGTCACAACGTTGATGAAATGTCAACCCTCTTATATTCGGACCATAAAGCCCAATCAGAACAAATCCCCGACAGAATACGACAGCAAACAAGTTCTTCATCAAATTAAATACCTCGGTCTTCAGGAAAATGTCCGCATTCGTCGAGCGGGATTTGCCTACAGGCAAACATTTGAGAAGTTTGTTGAACGCTTCTATCTTCTGTCTCCAAAGACGTCTTATGCCGGTGACTATATTTGGGGAGGAGATGCTATAAGTGCTGTTAAAGAAATTTTGAAGGCCACTTCAATCCCAAAGGAGGAGTATCAAATGGGAGTGAGCAAAGTCTTCATCAAAACTCCGGAGACTCTGTTTGCTTTGGAGCATATGCGCGATAGATATTGGCATAATATGGCTATCAGGATTCAACGTGCCTGGCGCAACTACTTGCGACATCGGGCTGAAAGTGCCGCCATCATCCAACGTGCTTGGAGAAATTCTCGTGGTATCAATGGTAGTAGCAGTCAGTATGTTGAACTTCGAGATGAGGGGACAAAGCTTCTTGGTGGTCAAAAGGAGCGTCGCCGCATGAGTTTGTTAGGAAGTCGCCAGTTCCTTGGAGATTATATGGGATTGGAAGGAGACCGTGGTCCCGGTTCTTATCTACGGCAATTAACAGGAATTCCAAAGAGCGAAACAGTGGTATTTTCATGTCCTGGCGAATCTCTAGTTCACAAATTTGGTCGCTCTTCTATGCGAGTTCCCCGGATAATTGTCCTTACCAAAAGAAACCTTTATCTTGTAGCTCAAGAGATAGTTAAGGGTCACTTTGAGACGCGAATTGATAGAAAGATACCTGTGTCATCTATAAAATCTGTTGGTTTATCTACGCTACGGGACGACTGGGTCGCGATTGTTATTGGTGATCAACGTGAGCCGGACCCGCTCCTTTCATGTATATTCAAAACGGAACTGGTGACTAGATTGAAAAAGCTGCATCCATCAATCGTCATTCAAGTGTCTACTACTATTCGCTACCACAAAAAGCCAGGAAAACTGGCAACTGTTAAGTTTGTAAAAGATACGTCTGTTCCCCGAGACGACATATACAAATCCGGTACTGTCCACGTTCCTCCTGGGGAACCAGCGACATCTCAGAATCCTCCAGCTCCTAAACCTGGAAAACGAAAGAAGGGCACTGCAACTGCTCGTTCCCGAAAACCTCAACGACAACCTGCCCCCCATCAACAAGCAAGGCGTGTTGCTACTTACACTGTCGTGCATCATCCTGCAGAGAAGAGGAATAGGGCTCCGCCACCTCCTGCCCCACAATCTCGACCTCAAGCTTCGAGGCTAAGCACGGAATCTCCAAATCTTTCAGTTGCGGCAGCTGCAGCTGCTACTCGAACAGCCAATGGGTATGCGCCAACCGCTCCCAATAATCGGAATTCAATGCTACTAGATTCACAAAGCCCACCAGGCCCTACTAGACGCATGGTCGCGACTGGAGTCCGACACACGCCGCAACCGTCTACTGCTAGTTCGACTGCTAGCACCTCTTCAACAACTAATGCAACAGTCACTACTGCAGCCACAACCACTAATGGGTATTCCTCGTCTTACGATACTTCTCGAGCATCAACTCCCCAAAATGGCACTGCTTCCAAGCCCAAGGTTCATAAACCTAAGCCACCTCCACCACCTCGGTCGCACGCTCAGTCACCCGCTCCTGCTAAGCCAGTAGAGCCGACCTTCAAAGCCTTGTATGATTTTGCAGGTCAGAATGCAAATGAAATGTCACTCAAGGCTGGTCAGATTGTGGTTGTAGTTCAAAAGGAGACTAATGGTTGGTGGCTTACTAAAGATCCCAACACAAACGCTGAGGGGTGGGCTCCTACTGCTTATCTTGAAGAAGTGCCTAATGCACGTGCCCCTGCAGTGTCTAGTCCACCCTCGTCCATATCCTCTCCGGTTGAAAGTAACAGTAATAGTTTAGCTGGTGGGTTGGCGCAAGCGCTGAAACACAAAGCGGCTGCTTCGAGTCAGAGCTCTAACTCTTCATTGGCAGGGGGGCTTGCAGAAGCGCTGAAGGCGCGACAGAAGGGAGTTCATGGCGGTCAAGATGAAGAAGATGACGATTGGTGAGTGAGAATTTTTCTCATCATATATTTAGACTCATCTCGTCTTTACTCTTTTTATAAAAAAAAAAAAGACTGATGGTTTTGTACGTTCAAAGTTGTTCGTTTCTACATTTTTAACTTGTTTGAGTTTTATTTTGTTGACAAAATATTTTTATGCCCTTCCTTGCTGTCATTTTATTTTATAAAAGATGCTGTGTCACTTTCGTTAATCAACTACCGAGTTTATAAAGATTTAACCTTATTTCCAGATTTTCCAACTATAAATTGGAACAATTTTTATAGAAGACAAGACTAATAATGATGATATGTTTTGAAGTATATAGTACAATACATACAGTGTAGAGGTTAATAAGTGGCAGTTGCAAAAATTTAAACTCCTCGAATACTCGATATAACAAAAAAAAAAAGCAAAAAAAAATTTAGAGCTTATCGGCGTAGATCAAATTTTCGTAGAACCTGGCACTTATGTTTGAGAATACGGACGGATTTAATAAAAATCTCACTAGGAGGAAGGGCTCCAGTTGTCTCAATTGAATAAATGAAATGATCCCTTCTACGTCCAAGCCGCACTTTACCATTGAATTCTTGATGATTGAGAACTTCCCGAGAAACGGTATCTTTTCGAGCATTCTCCACGTAGGCAGATCCGTCTTTAGGATTGATACCTATGACTCCTTTGGGGAAACATTTCTGTAATTTGATTGCCAGATCTCCCTTGATGGGGGCCAGTAAATCAATTGTAGGAAGAAGTCGATATGTAGCAGGAGCAACGGGGCTAAACTTGGCGTGATCAGCACCAATTCCTAGAATACAGTGCATGGTAAGATCAATTTCCTGTCCCGGCCGTAATTTTACAATGGGAATATTGGGATTGGCAGCCTTTACACCGTTCGGAAACCAGTCCGACTGTTGTCCTTGGGGCTCAAATTCAATTTGAGATGAATAAATAGTCGAGTTGATGTATTTATCCTGAGGCTCGGTCGCATCGGGGTCTGCCTTAGGATTATGAGTGCATTTTGCTTTAAGTTTAAGAACGACCGTATCGTAGTCTGTCGGCTCGTACTCCGGGTCATCTTTATTGAACCAACGCAACAGATCTGGAGAAGCATCCAGAGGTATTAACCCTAGTCGGGAAGAGAGTACCTCATCTTGGATCACGCTGGTATTATTCTCAATGAATACGTATTCGATGGCCAACGTTGGCACTTCTGCAATCATAATCCTCCGAAATGCATTCGCTATAGATGTGTCGATATGTATCAGGTCAAACACCGCCTCCACCTCATTCATATACTCTATTTGAATATCAAACGTCTTTTTGAACTTTTCAAGGTTCCATGATAAATCTACTCCCGGCCGAGATCCAGGTATGTCTGTGCTTGTAGTCTACATTTTGAGTTAGTCTTGTCTGGAAAAAAAAAAGAGAAAAACAAAAAACTAATACTCACATTTGTAACTCTGTCAATTTCTATTCCGACCCGGGTATCCTCATCATCTGCCATCCTTGATCTTTGTGGATTTGTATGGCCGGGTTTCCCTTAGTGAATGAATTATTGGGAACTTCGAATAAAAAAAAAAAAAAAAATAAATTAAAGTTTGGTAATATTTTATACAACGATATTTCGATATTTGGGACAGGTATGCGGCTTCAGCTTAAGGTGGAATTAAGTTGGGTTGCCAGCCAATCCTGGGAAGCGGATTTCACAACTCCCCCAAACTTTCAAGCCAAGCGCACTTACAACTAAACTGACTGGCCAAGAGCTGAAGTACCAGGACTTGATAGGATAGACGCAGACTCATTTAGCAATGCTTGGGAGTCGGCTGCGTAGCTCAACGGGGCGGGCTGTAGCTCAGTTAGCTGCTGGTCTTTCCCGGAATCGAATATCGTCCATGTCCAATTTACACAATATTACAATCCGACAATCCAAGTCATGTCAAATACGTTGTTATTCTCAAGCTCAAGCATCAGATTATTCAGATGAAGCTTTACAGGCATCTCAGGCTGATAGAGACCTACCGTTTGGCAAGACGACGATTAGTGAAGACCCGAGTCAACGAGCCCCAGATGAATACCACCCAGGCCAGGGGAAAGTTCGTCATTTTACAATCAACTTTGGCCCTCAGCATCCTGCTGCCCACGGAGTGCTTCGTTTGATTTTGGAGCTAGACGGTGAGGAAATTGTCCGCTCTGATCCTCACGTTGGGCTTCTTCATCGCGGTACTGAAAAGCTGATTGAATACAAGACATATCTTCAAGCTCTCCCCTATTTTGACCGGCTTGATTACGTGTCCATGATGACCAATGAGCAAGTCTTTGCACTGGCGACCGAGAAACTTCTCAACATTGATATTCCCATCCGTGCCAAATATATCCGGACGCTGTTTGGTGAAATCACCCGTGTTCTTAATCATCTTATGAGTGTTTTGTCCCACGCAATGGACGTAGGTGCTCTAACTCCTTTCTTATGGGGGTTTGAAGAGCGTGAAAAGCTCATGGAATTCTACGAGCGTGTTTCCGGAGCGCGTCTCCATTCTGCTTATGTTCGTCCCGGCGGGGTGTCGCAAGATCTCCCTGCTGGATTGCTTGATGATATTTACATGTGGGCAACACAATTCGGTGATCGAATCGATGAGACTGAAGAGATGCTGACGGATAATCGAATCTGGAAACTCCGCTTGGTTGATGTCGGCACTGTTACTGCTGAAGAAGCGTTAAATCTATCATTTAGCGGGGTCATGCTTCGAGGAAGTGGAATCCCGTGGGATATTCGCAAAGTAGCTCCATACGATGCCTATGACAAAGTCGACTTTGATGTCCCCGTCGGGTTGAGTGGTGATTGTTATGATCGGTACCTCTGTCGAATGGCTGAATTTAGACAATCGCTTCGAATCATTCATCAATGTCTAAATGATATGCCCCCTGGCCCCGTCAAGGTCGAAGACTTTAAAATATCGCCTCCTCCAAGAGCTTTAATGAAGGAAGATATGGAGGCTTTAATTCACCACTTTTTGCTCTTCACCAAAGGTTATTTTGTTCCTGCCGGTGAGACATATACAGCTATTGAGGCTCCCAAAGGTGAAATGGGAGTCTTTTTGGTTTCAGATGGCTCCGAGAGGCCATATCGATGTAAGATCAGAGCTCCTGGATTTGCTCATCTTGGAGGGTTCGATCAGGTTGCTCGAGGGCACTTTTTAGCTGATGCCGTTGCTATCATTGGTACAATGGATCTTGTCTTTGGAGAAGTTGATCGATAAAAAACTATATAGCATCTACAAGTCTCACACATAATCAAAAAAACAATTTCACAGTTGTACTAGAAATTTTATGTAGTTTTGAAATATGGAGCATTCTTTAATTTTTATCTGTCCTTGTTCTTTCTCTTGATATCGTAGTAGCTCTTTCGTTGTAGACAGTTGAACTGCGGGTCCCTTGCATAATAGTTGCTAGTCAAGACCACATCTCATCTCCAAACGCCGCAGCAGCAGCAGAGATCGAGTGACCTGAATTCATATAGATGAACACAAGCCCTCTTGTCTCGTAAAAGGAGATCGAGAAACCGATTTAGGAGTAGTCGCGTGTCGTCACTGTTGAGTTGAAAATGCAGCACATATCAATGGAAGAGGCATATTCTGGGGTTCTAGATCTGGTGGGTTATGTCCTTTTTCTTCAAACAGTTTGCAGAGTTCTCTTCCTTTTCTTTTTCTTTTATTATTTTCATTTACAAATTCAATCTTTCAGTGCTCTTACTAATCTACTTTTCTGGATCTAGGATCAAGGGGGCCCCGAGGTGTATGAGACTCCAGACGTGCCAGCCGACGACAATGACCATCAACAAAGTAATTGGAGCTCGAATGTGGGGATTCTTTTACCATGTCCATGCTTTTATATATATTCTGATCTAACCTCGGAAATTTTTATTAGCTAGAGCCCAATAATGAGAACATTGATATCTCAACTTTGACAGATGACGCCAAAGACAAATTTGAAGATTCTCAACTTGATACCTCATATGCCGATTTTTCTGATCGCGTCGGTAAAACTGACTACCTAAGGAGGAGAGGCGAAGGTTTATTATCCAACGTTGTTCCCCTGAAAAACGGGCAAGGACGTGATTTTGGGTTCCTTTCCTATCGCACTAAGCAGCGTATCCCGATTGCTAGTGAGGACTTTACAGATCTTTCGAATTTAGCTAATATTTACGAACTTGAAAGTGTTGTCAGAGCTCTAACTAGAGAAGCTGAGCACATATCTCACATTATCAGCGAAAGCAGAGTGCCTGATGGCAGTAAAGGACCCAGTGAACAAAAGACGCTAGAAGCTCTTAGCAGAGAAACTGATAAAGTGATCGCCAAATTAGCAAAAGCCGACCTGAATAACTCCTATCTTATGCCAGAGACCTCAGTAAAGGATGGGCTTGTGATTCCCGAAATTAAAAAGGAAGAAGTAAGCTGCGTTTTTTCTAAAAGAATGTACTTTTGAATGCTAACTTATTTATCCTTCAGGTCAAAGATGTGCAATCAACGCCTTACAACTACTCATTTTATGAATTAGAATCAAAAGTAAGCAAAATAGAGCAGATCCTTGGTTTGAATACACAGACATTCCCATCCGAAAATCAGCCGATAATACCGTCTGTTGTCCGTCTATCAGAGAAGTTGGCTCTTCTGTCAAATGTTTCCGAGCCTGCACCTGAGAGCTCAAGTGGCACAGCACAGAACTCTGCTTCTTCGGCTGGCCCGAAGACTTGCTCTTCTCAGGCTCGGGAAAGAACGCCAAATGCTGCAGAACCCACGTCCATAGTTGATGACATAGACGTGGAAAAGATAGACAAGCTATATTCAGCAATTCCTTTACTCGAAAGCGTCGCACCGACTCTGCCAAATCTTATTGAAAGGCTACGCACCGTCCAAAAGCTACATACAGACGGGGTTGATGCCTGTCAATCGGTAAAGGAACTCGGCAGTCGTCTTGATATGATGACAAATGATATACAGGAGTGGACAGACCTTTTGAAGGGTCTTGTGGATAAGGTGGATGACGCAGTCCAAACTAGTAATAAAAACCTTTTAAGGTCAAAGGAATACTTAGAAGAGCAAAATGCAACCGTCGTCAACAAGGGTTGAGCGATATCTGGTGGGTGCGTTCTAACTGAAAGAATAACACAGGATCACCAGGCAATTGGATTACCATGATATCAAGTCTTGAAGATCAACAAGCATATTACTAAACGGTCTTCTCTACGTAGGTTATAGCAATGTACAGGATCACAAACCCATTAGTGAAGGCATTTGCCTAATAGCAGCAACTTTTTATACATTTTTCTTACAGATTGTTTGTAGATCTAATGGGCCGCGTTCTACTTACGCGTTTTTAACTAGTCGGGACAACGTGCTGAAATCTCCGAAATGGAGAAGCACGTGAGCCAGATACTGTGTGAAATTAAAATTGCACCCTTTAGAGACAGTCCAATGAGCATGGGAAACTCGAGAAAGAAATAACAACAAAGATTGACATCTTAAAGGTATATAGAATGGTATTACCTCGGGTTTGAAATTTGCATGGACACAAAAAAAGCTACGGACCTGAATTGCACTCTTGGGCCTTACAGGGTCTCTGAAAATTTAAACCCTTATTTAAACAATCGACTTCACCAGATCTATTATAATACCTGATATGCAGGTCCTGTATAAAAAAGACGACACGACTGATGGTAAGCCACAGGATGGTGGTGAACAGGGGCAAATGCCAACCGCTAGAGGCTACGATACCCTCTCTTTAAGATACCACCCAAATGAGCGGAAAATCTTTGTACCACCATTAGGATTTGCTACTGTTGTTGATGGAATATACCGGAGTGGTCATCCTATCACAATCAATTTCCCTTTTCTAGAAAGATTGAAGTTGAAAACTATAATGTAAGAAGCATACACCGGCACCCGTGTGTGTAAATTTATTTACTTATTTTTTTATGCTGACGTACATGCATGTGTTAGTTTTCTCGGGGAGCAAGGTATTTCCCATGAATGCCAGCGGTGGGCCGATCGCCATGGAATCAAGTACTACTATTTCTGCGTTTTACCGTCTAAAGAGCCGTTTGTAGAAAACAATCCGAAAGCGATAAGGCAAGCATTACAGCTTCTCTTGGACAAGAGACATTATCCGGTTCTTCTTCATTCAAACAAGGGTAAGCATCGGGTCGGAGTGCTTGTGGGAGCAATGCGTCGCCTTCTTCAAGGTTGGAGTCTAGCTAGCATATTTGAAGAATATGGAAGATTTTCTGCTGGCAAGGAGGATGCCGATCTTCAATTTATTGAATTTTTCACCGCCACTTTACAATATGATAAGCGGTACGCCCCAGATTGGCTCGAGAGGAAATCAAAACAGCAAACCCTTGCTCTGTATCCTCCACCTCCAGAAATGGTGGACAGGGATCCCCCTCTGGCTCCTACGTCTTCGTGTTTTCCCAACAGTGCTTATAGTAATAGTACGGATGCAATGACTATGGATACATTCAATAGTCATTCCAGTAGTGTTAAAAACTCGTCATCCTCGTCATCTTCCTCAGAAACTCGATTGCAAACAATTGCCCACGAGAAAAGAGACTCTTAATACCATCATCACAGTTCAATATGGAAGTGTTTTTTTTTATTTTTTTTTTTTTTTTCTTCTATCTTAATAATGTTGGCAGTTTGACATTTGTCCATTGATGTAAAATTATAACTTTATTAATGTTTCTACTCAATCTCTTGCTTCAATTATGGCAGTCTTATCGTATTCCCTGCCATTTGATTTAAACTAGAATCCTCTAGCCTAGACTGCTTGGGGGAGAAGGGCATAAAATAAAAAAAAAAAAAGATAATGTGCAAAAAGCACTCAACTTATAATGAGTTATGAGAGTATGTGCAAACCCCGACCGGAAAATAAAACATATATATATAGAAACAAAGAAACAAAAATGCGTGCTCTTTTGTTTATGCCATCATAACGGTAAGCTTGGAAAAAGAAGTTTCAATGAGACTCTCAGCTTACTTTTTTTTTTTTTTTTTTTTTTCTAAATATTTTTTTCCTAGTTGAATATTAAAATGACCAATTCTCATCAGCCGACTCCACTGCCCAGTTGAACTTTTCCCGCAATGTTTTGGAAAACAGTTTTTCCAATGGAACATTGAACTTTTTTGTATACATGACAGTTAGACGAGGGTCAATATAGTTGATCTTACTTGTAGTCAGAGCAACAGTAGAGTTATCCTGCTTGTCCTTCTTTTGCCAGTTCATGTTATCAAGCCGTTCCTGTAGTTTGGATATGTGACCCTCGGCCTTTTCAACTGTCATACCGTTTCTAATTTGCATATTACCTGTCTTTATTTCCTCACTGAGCTCTTCATCCAGTTCGTCTGCATGCTTCAATCGTTCCTTCAACTCTTTTTCAGGCAGGGGTTTCTCTCCTTCAGCCACAAGCTTTTCATTATCCTTTGCAAACTTCTTCTGGATCTTGACCCGTTCTCTTTCAATGATCCGATCTTTGATTCCTTGTACAGTCTCATCATCCAATGCAGGATCGGGAGCAAAATATTCTTTTCGTTTCTTCGCTTGTTTCATATCTAGTTGTAAAATCAACGACTTGTGGCGTTGAATATTCCATCGAATCTCATTGATCCTGTCCTCAATTTTCTCCATGGCTGCTTCGTGCGATTTAGCAACCGTTCTTTGATGATTACATAAAATAGCTACTTCCCGATTAGCAGCATTGAAGGCAACGATTTTTTCATTGACTGACCCTTCATTCGGAATTTTGTCAATCAATCTCTGCATCGTTATCGAGGCATTGTAAGTACGGAACACTTTGGCAGTAAGACCAGGCATATAACTCTGCAAGTACTTGTTTAGAGTCGGAGGATCTAAACGATCAAAAATATCATCACCAGGTCCCTTTGGTTCCTTTTTGAATATTTTCAAGTTCTTGAATACCAATGGATCAACTTCCACCTCTTGATGAAACCGAATAGAATCTTTACCCAAAAAATCAAACGTAACTTTATTTGGAGGCGATAATGTCACATGTTCGTAACGAAGAGAACAGCAACCAACGGTGTCCGCCTCATCCTCACCTTTCTCGCCGCCAGCTCGAAGAGCAAATACATCTATAAGATATATGGCTGTGGCTCTTTGACGGATAGCCATCAGAGGGTCTTTAAGCTCCTTGCGATATGCAGAACGAATCTTATCAACATGCTTTTTCAGTTCACGAGCTTTTTCAAACTTCTTCATATCGCTCATTCCCTTGAGTGAGGAATTCGCGGCGAGAAACACGTATTTGGTCGCTCCATTAATATTTTCTTTCCAAGTCGCCAACCATGAAACGGTGTTGTCATGTTTAACTTCAGCCCATGTATGACCCGCAGGAGGCTTCGGAATAGCTTCTTCAGCCCCAATATTAAGCGTCACCTGTTCGGGAAGAACTCTTTTCTTGAGTTTACCAGTTTTCGGGTGCTTTCCCCGCCCACGAAACAGTCCCGGAGGCTCAATGCGAAAATTTCCCACCAGCTCTCTCCTTCCATCGAGCAGACACGTCTTATACTTTTCCTCGGTTTTATCTTTTTCAGCCTTGATTGCCTTTTTCTCTGCGCTTGTCATATTTTTTTTTTCCAAACGTTTCACCTCGTAATAGTCATATATGGGTCGGAAATCGCATCGTTCAAATTCCTTGATGTCCATACCGCAACCGCCTGCTTCGTCCAATACTTCCAAAAAGTCGTTAAAAAAATTTTGTCGGAAAACAGGGTTTTTGGCATGATCTGTCTCTAACATGGCTCCAAAAAACCCAGCAACTTCCTCTGCTTCAATTGGGAGATCTACGGGAACGCCGTCATACAGCATCTTCACATCTTTCGGTAGAGGTTCATACGCGGGAGGAAACAAGACCCCGTTATGGCTGAGCGTTGTCCATTTCTGAGTACCATCCTGCTGCTCTGCTTCCCACCATTTAAATGATTCCTCTTGCTCAGCATCCTCGTCATCCTCGGGTTTGATAGACTCGCTTCGTTCCTTTTTTAGCCTTTTCGCAGCATTCTCCACAGTCTTTTCCCCTCTGCTTTCCGACTTCTCGTCGGTGGTTGAACTTTTTGAATTCCTCGGTTTTCTGACTCGGCTTTGAGCTTTTGAAGCACTTTCTGACTCCTTTTTTATTCTCTTCTTGGCAGTGCCATTCGTAGTATTTGGAGTTCGTTTTCTTTTCGCCGTAGCTTTAATTGGAATGTCGTCTGAGACATCTGAGTCTTGATTGGAAAGAGGTGAAGGCGGTTTTTGTTTGTTAGAAGTCTTTCTTCGCGCCGTCTTCGCCTACTCACGTTAGATAATGCGAAATTTATGGAAGCGCACGCGACAAAAACTCCCTTACCTTTTGCACAGTCAATGCATCATCTTCACTGCTTGATTCCTCCTTCAGGGATCCGATAACTATCGAAATAATGATCAGTTTTCTTCCTATTCTCGAGTAAATTCGGGAGATCTTACCTGGTCGCGATCTCTGTCGCGCTCTGAGCGGAACTTCCTCTTCCGAATCGCTCATTTTGCCCTGTCGTTAGATAGAATCCCACGTAAGATTGTTGAATCTCTCGAAAGAAAGACGACGATCTCTGGGTTCGCAAAACGCGCTCGAGTAGAAGTTTGTTAGTTAGTTGGATATCGGTCGTTTTGGAAAACTCCCAATGGATCGGTAGGCCTTAGCAACGAGCTTTGGGACTTTGTTGTCGTGGCGACAGGTGGGACTGCCGAAAAGGGAAGTAAGAAAACAAAGTCATCATCTCAAGTGAAAGAGCACTATCTAGAGCGAACCATAGAGTTCATAGCATGGAATTTGGTAGCTCAACTGCCCAGAAAAGAGTATTTGAAATGACAATGAGCCGGGATAATGGACCTACAACAAGATTACCTGGTACAATATCAAAGAAACATAGACCAAAGGGCTCTTCTCTTTGCAAAACTCCTCCACGATTCATCCGAAGCCAGGATCTACTCAAGGAATTCCAAAGAGGAAACTTCATTGGAGAGGTACTATTCATTAATTTGCTGCATTCTTTTCAAACTCAAGTTTAACTCATTCATTTTTATTCCAGGGCGGATTTGCGAGATGTTTTCAAGTCGAAGACAAGCAAGGGCAAGTATATGCTGCCAAAACTGTCGCAAAAGCTTCCCTTCGAAATCCAAAAGCAAAGGCAAAGGTATTTTAAATCTTTGTTCTTATCTCACTTTTAGTTGTCTACTAACCACTGCATTTGTCAGCTCCTGGGCGAAATTGAGGTACACAAAAGTCTTGATCACCCTCACGTCGTTAAATTTATCGACTGTTTTGAAGACGATCTTAACATCTATATGATCCTCGAGTTGTGCAATAATCAGGTAAGGTCTATGTTCAGTAGAAAAAAGAATTCACGTATATGCTAAGAAGGTATGAACAGTCTCTCATGGATGCTCTGAAGAGACGCAAACGATTTTCTGAGCCCGAAGTCAGATACTATTTGTTACAAATACTCGGAGCACTTAAATACCTTCACAGCCGAAAAATCATACACAGAGATTTGAAGTTGGGTAACATTTTCCTTGACGACAATCTTAATGTAAAAATTGGTGATTTCGGACTTGCTGCAATCTTGCTATCGGATTCTGATCGGAAACGTACAATCTGTGGGACGCCTAATTACATTGCTCCTGAGGTGCTATTCGGAAAAGACGCTGGTCATAGCTTTGAGGTTGACATCTGGTCTGCTGGAGTAATTATGTATGCACTTCTTATTGGAAAACCCCCATTTCAAGCCGACCAAGTAGACAATGTCTATAAAAGAATCAAGGCCAACAAGTTTTATTTTCCCGACGACAAGCCTATATCTCCCGCCGCTCGCGATCTGATATGTTCACTCCTCAAGTCAGATCCTGCTCATAGACCGTCGTTGAATGAGATTGCTAACCACGGTTTCTTTCACAATACAATACCAAAGAGTTTACCTCGTTCAGCTTTGGACCAGCTGCCCAATTTAGCATATTTGACAGCTGCTGACTCGCGGGAAAATTATCTCTTCATCCTGAAAGCAGCTGGAATAGGAAACAATGTGCAATCAGTGTCCAGCAATGAAGGAACACCTGTACATCTGAAGGTTGCACTTAAAGTGCCGGTAGCATCCCAATCTCGGTTGATTCCAGAATCGCTGTCACCACGATCAAACAAGGACAAGTACAAACCAATCACCGGTATGCCTCGTGCTGCTACTGCCCGAAGATCAGCCACACAACATAGGCCAATAGGGCTGTTTGAACAACGGAATAGTGAGAATGTTCCCACTTCCCCGCAAAGAGATACCCATATCATCCGCAATTTAGCTTCAGAAAATAATTTCCCTCTCAAAAACACAGAACAGACTTCTTCAGCAGTCACTATAAAAATGTCGGAGGACTCGAAATCGGCAAGTGCATTAATGCTAAAAAGCTCCAGAAGCGCATCTCGAATATCGAGGCATCCTGCCATAAACAGCAATTGTTATAACGAAAAAATTGATCCTCGAGGCCGTGGCCCAGTAATAACGCAGACGGAAGTTGATCCTCAACTACGTCTTGCTGGCGTATACTGCCAGGAAACGACAAAAGATAATTTTCTTTCGAGCCTGGGGTTGATTGTGGATAACATCAAGGATGCTTTGGAAGGCAATCATTATCCATTGAGACAGTCGGATATTTCAGCGAGATCTCCATTTATCAGTAAATGGGTCGACTATACTAACAAGTATGGTTTCGGATATCAACTTTCGGATGGAAGTACTGGAGTCTATTTCAATGATGCGACAAGTTTGCTCATGTCTCCAAATGAAGAGCACTATGAATATATTGCAGCTGTCGAGGCGGAAAATGTGCAGCGAACTCCATATTCACATAATGATTATCCATCTGAACTTAATAAAAAAGTCTACCTCACCCGCCATTTTAACACTTATATGACTGAGCATCTATATAAGGCAGAAGAATGGACATATATGGACACGGCTAGACAGGGCAATATGATTGCCATGACGCATTACTATAGGACCAAACAAGCCATCTTGTTCCGACTCAGCAGCAGGGAAATCCAAATCAATTTCCTTGACCATTGTAAGCTCATCCTTAGCGAGGATGGCACATTTGTCCGATTCATTGATCGCAAGAAGCATCTCAACTTATGGTCAGTGAGCGAAGCAATCCTCAATGACAAGCAAGCAGGCCGAGAAAAGGACCAGATACGGCGCCGGTTAAAATTTGCAGTCGTTCACCTCGATGAATGGGCGCAGGCAAGACTACGCGACGCGACGTGACGTGACATTTACAGACATGTCTTACTTAACAGCAACTTTTCTTTTTTTTTTATTTATTCTTTTAAATTCTACAGACATTATTTCATTCAGCCAGTATTCTTTGCTCTATCATGACAATTCTTTCGAGCTCGCCCAGGCACGTATTTATATATCTGTAGATTAATGAATATCGTCTAGACCGCCATGCCGGTTTGCAAAGGCGTCGGCAAGCCTTGATTGGAGCCGCGGTTGCTATGTGCAGCCCTAATGTCCCAAGATGCCCTTCCCACTTCATCGCTGTGCTACCCATTTAGAGAAGGAAAATACAACACCATCATCAACGCGGAGCTTGAGCTTTTCAACGCTTTTGGTGAAGTTTTCACCTTTCTTACGGTATAATCCCATTTTTTGCGGGCCATGTCGTCCCAACAGCATATTCTCAATCAACCTCTTCCACCAGGTTCTACTGGGATGCAGCAACAGCACCAGGAACCACAGCAGCAGACCCCACAGGCTCTTCACCCCCAGCAACAGCAGCAACAACCATCACCTGCTGCTGGGCCAAATTCTTCGGGGCCTCAACCACCTTCATTGCCTCCTGGAATGCAGCAGCAACAACATCAACAGTCCCCAGATGGTGGTGCAAACCAGAGCCCTTCTATTGTCTCACTGCAGTCCAACGTCCCGACTTCACAGACGGCCCAGCAGATGGCGGCAGCCTCTTATCGTCCTCTCAATGTCAAGGATGCTCTTTCTTATCTTGATCAGGTCAAAGTTCAATTTCAATCTCAACCAGACGTTTACAATAAGTTTCTTGATATAATGAAGGATTTCAAATCTCAAAGGTATAGCCTGGCATAATACAAATTTTTTTTTATTTATATATTCCATCTTATTGTGACCTTACTAACAAGTTTATTACAATATCAGTATCGATACTCCTGGTGTGATTGATAGAGTTTCTACTCTTTTTCGAGGGCATCCCAATCTTGTCCAAGGCTTCAATACGTTCCTTCCACCAGGCTACCGCATAGAATGCTCTTTAGATCCTACAGATCCCAATCCAATCAGGGTAACTACCCCAATGGGTACGACTACCAGACCCGATGGAGCTGGTTTGGCTTACGATGGTCGGTGGGGGGGTAGTCAACCTACCGGTAATATCCAACATCAAGCTCTTCATCAACACCCCCAGGAAGGTCTCTATGCTCCCTACAAACAGACAGAACCGGGATCTGCCCCACCAAATGCGGGACAACCTATTCCTCCCGAATCTGCAATGGCTCATCTTCAAGCGGGCGCAAATGTTATGAGACAAGCGTACAGTATGTCTGAACCTCAGCACCAAGCTATGCACCATCGGCAACAACAGCAGCATGTTTTCCAACCGCAGCCGGCTCCTCCTCCCCAAAACCCACCTCAGCCGCATCAGCCACAACAACAGCCACAGCAACAGCAACAACCTCAGCCGCAGCCTCCACAAACTTCCCAGGCCCATAAGCTCGAAGCACGGCCAGGAGTTGGTGGTCCTGTTGATATAACACACGCCATCAGTTATGTCAATGTCATCAAGAACCGATTTGCAAATCAGCCCGATATATATAAAAGTTTCTTGGAAATTCTTCAGACTTATCAACGGGAGCAGAAGCCAATTGCCGACGTGTATGCCCAAGTGACTATCCTTTTTAAGGATGCGCCCGATCTTCTTGCTGATTTTAAGCAATTTTTGCCAGAGGCGACGCATCAGCGTGCTCTAGTGGGACCCGGCACGAGTGCTGCTGATGTTTTTCAGGGAACAAGTCGTCTTCCTCCCGTCGGTAGCTTTGCCCCTCCTTCGAGCGGACCTAAAGATAGGAAGAAACGCTCACTTTCTGCCGCTGGATCTGGAATGAATCAACTACCCCCTCCTGTCATGGGCGATTTAGGCTTGCAAGGGTATAATGGGGTAACAAGTCCTCCACCCGGCATGCCGTCAACCCAAGTCATGAATCAAACGCCAGTAGAACCTGACATGTACATCCAAACTTCATCTCTTAGAGGAGGCCCCCCGGCAGCGCACCAGCCTAATAAACGGCGACAAACTGCGCGTCCTGACTCTAGTACTAAGGGCG
The DNA here is from genome assembly GCA_030574495.1 of Trigonopsis cantarellii. Classification (NCBI taxonomy): domain Eukaryota; kingdom Fungi; phylum Ascomycota; class Trigonopsidomycetes; order Trigonopsidales; family Trigonopsidaceae; genus Trigonopsis; species Trigonopsis cantarellii. Next base: position 49,666 of record JAJMFB010000036.1, read on the forward strand.
CCGTCAGCCCCAGTCTTATTCCATACGTCCCTGAGTCATTCCCTCCACCTATGCGTGTGGGTGCTACCACCGAAGAACTTGACTTTTTTGATAGAGTGAAGCGGTTCATTTCAAACAAGCAAATTTATTCGGAATTTTTAAAGCTTTTGAATCTATTTACGAATGAAATTATTGACAAAGATACTCTTGTCCAGCGTGCAGAGCTTTTTCTCGGCAAAAACGAGGAACTCATAAGCTGGTTTAAGAATTTCATTGGATACGAACCGAAATATCTGTCGATCGAGCATATTGTACGCAAGAAGCACAGACTCGAACTGTCGCTTTGCAAATCGTACGGACCTAGTTATAGGTTGTTGCCTAAATCTGAAACACTTCAACCTTGCTCTGGTCGCGATGAACTATGCTGGGAAGTTTTGAATGACGAATGGGTTGGACATCCCACATGGGCTTCTGAAGATTCCGGGTTTATTGCTCACCGCAAAAATCAATATGAAGAGATACTTCACCGAATTGAAGAGGAGCGGCACGAGTATGATCATAACATTGAAGCTAATTTACGTACTATTCAAATTCTTGAGCCCATTGCGAACCGGATCACAAATATGACCGCAGAAGAGCGTGCCGCTTTCAAACTTCCTCCCGGCTTGGGGTACACATCGGTTTCAATCTACTCCAAGCTCCTAAAAAAAATTTATGACCGAGAGCGAGGAGAAGAAGTGATTGAAGCTTTGATGGAGAACCCTGCTGTTGCTGTTCCAATCGTTCTAAAGCGGTTAAAGCAAAAAGACGAAGAATGGCGCCGAGCTCATAGAGAATGGAACAAAGTCTGGCGAGAGACAGAAGCAAGAGTTATGTGGAAGTCGTTAGACCATCGAGGCCTTACATTTAAGCAGACGGATAAGAAGACGCTCACCACCAAGCACATTATTGGGGAGATAGATACGATTCTCAAAGAGCAAGAAGCAAAGCGAACCAGCCCTCTGGCGCTACTTCCTCCATATCAATTAGACTTTGGATTCGATGATCCCTCAGTCCTATGGGATATTGCTAGGCTTATGTCTTCTCATTTGGAGCACTCTAGCTCGTACTCATCCTTTGATCGAGACCGCATGGATGCGTTCTTTCGGCTTTTCCTCCCTCTATTCTTTGGAGATGAGATTGGGCCTGATCCTGCCTTAGAAACCCAGAACGAGGATAAATCTTCAATTGATGAAGCAAATCATACTCAGAATGACATTAATGGCGAAGACGGAAATGGTAATGATTCCGAGCCTAAAGAAAATGAAGAAGACGGCCACAGATCGTTTCAAAATGAATCCCTTCGCACAATTTTGACAAAACGTGCTCTTCGGGATAAAAATGGCAATAATCGCTCCAAAGAGAAAGAAAAGGAGGAAGCAGATCAGACCACTAGATCTCCTAGCCGCGAAGTGAACGGCATTGAAAATGGTGCAAATGCCGCAGAAGATGAGCCGGCGATACCACCCGAGGTGGAGAAGGGTAGCGAAGTGTGGATAAAACTTGCGGAGCAAGCTAGATCCGCTCTGTCCCCCAATACGCAGAATAATCCGCGGCAAACATTTGACATGTTTGCTAATACAACGATTTACTGTTTCATTCGTCTCATTCAAGTTGTCTATTCAAGACTTAAAGAAATAAAAGCTCTGGAACCTGAGGTCTCCAAAGATATTAAGTCTCGCAAGCCTGTGGAATTTGCTAAGGAGTTGGGAATCCTTCCTCATAAAATTGAAGATATGGGATTGGCATTTTCACCAGACAACTGTTATGGCCAACTCTTGGATCTTTGTGAACGGGTCATGGAAGGTGATCTCGATCACCCATGGTTTGAAGAGGCGTTGCGGCACGCTTATCGAAACAGAGCATTCAAAATGTATACTATCGACAAAGTCATTCAGGCCATTGCTAAGCATGCCCACACTATTGTGACTGATCAGAAATCTGCAGATATTATGCAATTATTTGACAAGTATCGTCACTTGCCTACCATGACGAGCCGTCAAGAGATTATTTATAGAATCCAGGTTGATGATATTCTTGGAGGCCAACGATCTCTACAAGGTCCTCAGAATGCAACAGATGAGAGTATGTTCCGAATTTCGTGGAATGAGAAAGAAAAACATCTATACCTGCAGCGGTTAAGAAACGAGGATCTGAGCGTCAGTCTGAAGCGATCGTCTGTCGCCGGAACGGATGATTTAACTGCACAGAGCTACTCCAAAATGGACCTTTACAATTATTACGTTACGTCTTTTATGCTCGTTACGCCAACTGAAGGCGTTCCGGCCGACAAGCTCAAACGACCATTTCTCAACAGGAACCTCGAGAAGGGGATTAATGGTGTTGCGGAGGAACGCCGTGAAGCTCGCCATCAAGAGGGACAAGAGTCTGACAATCAAAGTGAAGACGCTATAGTGGATGAATCATCAGGCGAATTACCGGACGCTTTGGTTGAGAGTAATATGCTTGTCCGAATATGTGCCAATACGTACAAGATGTTTTTTGAGCCTAGAACGGAGGACGTGTATGTTCGGTACAGTGCTTTCAAGAAACCAGACTCCAAAAAAGAAGCGCTTATGAGCGAGTTGTCTGAGAAAAGAAAACGACGTTTACTCCAAGTCTTGGAAGGGCTCGGGGCTGTTACAGACGCGGAGAAAGAATGGTGGCATTTGCTCAACGAAAAGGGCCCCGAAGCTGCCGCAGAGTTTTTGGAAACAGCTCAGAAACAGATTGAGATTGAGAAATCCAAAGCCACCGCAGAAAAGATTGAAGAACAAGCAGACCAGACAAGTCCCGAGAGACCAACGGAGGCTGCGGTCGCCAATGAGTCGTCAGAAATGCCAGAAGAGAAGGTTGAAATTTCGACGGAAATCCCTGTAGATCCTTCAGACGAGAATCTTGCTGTAATAGCAGAGACCGTTCAGCAACATTCGCCAAAGGAAGATAAGGGTTCACCAGCTATCAAGGTTTCTGAATTGTCAGGGGAAAGTAACGAAACTAAAGATCTTGAAATGACTGACTCTGTTCCTCCTGCGCAAGAGACGAAATCGGGCGAGGAGGTCATGCCTGTTACTACAGAATCCATTGTTCCAGAAATCGAAAAGAATAAGTCGCCAACCCCTAATCCGCCTACAGAGATAATTTCTACACAAGCCATGAAGGAAAACAAACCCAATCCAGATGACAAAATGGACCTCGATGAGGCGGAAGAGAACAAGTATCGTGAACCTGTTTCTGAGCACATTTCTGCCCCCGTTCCAGCACCGGTACAACCTCTAAATCCTTCTTTGATTGAGGAAGCTTCGCGGCCGACACCACCAGCGCAGTCATCTATGGATGAAGGGAAGCCTACTTCTACGGATGGGGTTTGAAGTCGATGTCACTGAAAGCCTGGTTCCTAAGAAAGAGAAAAGCTGGCATGTTTAGTTGCTTTCGTGTCGAAGGACGTTGACTTACTACTGGTTTGAAGCGAATGTTCGGGTCCTGTGACACATTCTATGTATTTGTATATACTAGTATATGGTGTTCTACTGGTGAATTGTGTTGTGCTTCTTTTTTTTTTTGTTCTTGATTTTTATTCTTTTATTCTGTTATGATATCAGCATGCGACTAAAGAGTCTACAAGCGAAAAAGAACCAAAAAGACTGTCAACTGATTCAATGTGTATTGCGTTGCTTTTCAAAAAGTTTTTATATTATAGGTTTGATCAAGCACTGTCGAGATGTAACTAGTAAGTATTAAAAACTGAGTTGTCAGTAATTAATCCCGAGCTATAATTCGAGTCGTTCGTCTATTTACAAGGCCCGTTGTATACGAAGTTTCACTCGAGTCTGAGCTATCCGAGCTGTCGTCTTGTTCAGCATTGACGTCAACACCAAAGTCCTCAAGCTGTTCTCCTTCTTGATTCACCCACTGATCGCGATGCCAATGATCTGCTATATCGTCATGCTCCGTAGCCCTTTCTGTTGTGTTACTCCAATTACCAGCTCTTTCCGGGGGGAGCGTTAGTTCGGAGTCTGTCGGAGGCCAAGGATGTTGTGGATCCCACTGTTCATTATGCTCGAAATGATAACCATCAGAGGTTGGTCCAGCCCACGGCAACCACCAACAATACAAAGGGTTGCCAAAAAAAAGATAAAAATTAGCAAATGGGTCGATATCGTAAGGAAACCCAATATCTTGTATCCCTTGAAGAGCACTTGACTTATTATCATTATATTCCTCCTCTTCCTCCTTTTGTTTAGCTGACTCTCCACGCAAATACCCATATTTGCGAGCTTCGGCAAGCATTCGGCCGCGAGTCAATCGGTCTTGAATTCTCTGCTTTTCCCAATGTTCAATTTGAGTCTGACCGTCAAAGATGTTCCAAAGGCATCTGATGAAAAGCAAACCAATCGTAGCGCAAATTAAGAAAGATCCACCTAGACAAATAACTGTCGCAGCTATCTCTCCTAGAGAGGTTGGGATAAGACTCTGTGCACTTGTGAGCACTAGACAGAGAACAAAGCGCTTTGATCGTGGTATACACCATGAACTTACCAATGGTTTATTACGGTTATTGAACAGCATGATTGCGTTACGACAAAGATGATAGCATCCCCATCCCGAGACGTATTCTATGCAAATAAGAAATCGATAGAAATGAGGACTGTTGTTGTTTCCAACACATTGCATTGTCCATGGACCTAAAAAATTCATGATTGAGAGTAAGCGCTGTCACATAGCTTTCCAAGAGAAATACTGCAGTTGGACTAGGAACTCACAGTGATGATCCATTCGAAGAACGCATCTGCATATATAAGTTAGCTGGCAAAACCAAAAGAAAATAAAAATTAAAGGGAGAAACAAGAGATCAAAGAGTAAAATCATTCTAGTATCAGCCCCATACGTACCGTCTGCAACTTCGGCAATGATGAGTGCGCTCCGGTTTCCAAACTCGACATTTCCGACACCATTTCTTTGGTTCGCCTGGAGCTGGTGTGTAGCCTTTCGATGGGGTTCCGGGACCCACCACCACCGCTAACAAGTATGACAGCCACAAAAGAGTTACCCAGACCTCAAACCATATCTGATCTTTTGAAGATAAACGACGTGAAAAGACAAAGTAATGAGCAGGATAGCACAATCCTCCAATGGCCAACACCGGAACCTACAACGAAAGTTAGAACAAAGCAATCAACGCAACACCCAGATGTAAATACTTACCAAGATGCCCAACCAAGGGTAGTCGAATTTCACAGCCATTGAAACTGTACACAAGCCATCAAGTCCATTGACCTGCAGATCCGTCAAGATGAAGCTGAAGAAGGAGGTCAAAAAGCTGAGCCGCACGAGCCCCAGGCGGCTTGCCAATTACCCTTGGCAACCAGTCTGACACGCTGTGTTCCATCCCAACGTACCAGTAAACAACACACGAGGGGAATAAGGGGAACAAAGAATACGCCGAACCAGTCAACTTGCCTTCATATCATGTGAAGATGACCAAAACCAAAGGAAAAAATCAGCCATCTTCATCACCCGAGTGTCTTAATTTAGCTCGACAGATTGTCTATGCAAGCGATACTGTTGATCCTGTTACGCGAGCACCTATAGTTGTTCTGGATTCGACGCGTCTACCACCAAAAGATTCCCAGGCTTACAAAAATCTGTTACCTGCTATATTACGGGTGTTCCCTATTGCTATTGAGAAACCATATGCCATTGTTTTCTTCGCAGGCGCCGCCCCGGGAAGACCATCGTGGTCATGGCTAGTGAATGCCTACTCGATGTTGGACCGCCGTCGGCGAAAAAATTTGACGCGTTTTTATATAGTTCATGAAGCTTGGTGGGTCCGAGCAACTATGGCCATGTTCACGGGGGTCATTAGCCCTAAAGCACGGTCAAAGACAATACATGCTCGATCTTTGAGTGAATTGGCAAAACACATTGACATCTCATGCCTCAATATACCTCTACCTGTCTACTTGCACGACCGCAAAGAGAGTGAAAGAATAATATCCCCAACAGCTTATGCGCCAATTGTTGGTCGGGACCTCCCCGGTAGATATACTGTCCCAAACTTTTGGAACGAAGTGATCGACTACTTGTTTGAACCTGACTGTTTGGATACCAAAGGAATTTTTCGTGTCAGCCCCCGGCAAGTGCTTCTTGACATCGCCATTGAAGCAGTTGATAGGGGACAGCGTATGTCATTTGCAGAATTTGGTCCTTACGTTGCAGCAAGCGTTATTAAGACATTCCTCAACCGTTTGCCAACACCGCCCATTCCTATGGAAGCAGTGGAAATGACTTGTCCACCACATAACTTGAGTCCCCTCGAAATTGCAAAGTATCACATCCCGAGCCAATCTCTGGTGCTTTTTTCTCGTCTGATACCATTGCTTGGAGCCATAGCCGAGAGGGCCTCAATAAATCAAATGTCGCTTCCAAACTTAGCAACATGCCTTTTACCATGTATCGTCCCATTGTCGCTGGACAGTAATCAAAATACTGATGACTGTTTACAACTGCAAGCTCTTAAGAAAAGGTACTCAGCTGCCTTACTTCTTATTGAAAATTTCATCAAAGACTGGTCCGATATCTCAAAAGAGTTAGGATTAGAGCATCAAACCATGGCGAGACGCCAACGACCACCTCTACCCCCCAAACCCATTCTTACCAAATACTCGATGGTCTCTCTCCCCAAGGTTGCATCTCAAAATAATGGTGATCGGAGGGTTATCTCTCAACCTAGTGTTGATCATGGAAAGACACTCCCACCTTTACCATTGCGGAATGCAAGCCTTCCAACGATGATGGGGACTTCGGTTGAGACCCCGAAGCAACAGCAACTCGTGAGTCATGTTCGCCCAGTCATACCCCCCGATAATGAAAGCGAAAGTGGCCAGGAGAGCGATTCAGACTACGGTACAACATTCATCTCATTGAAATCGCATTCCTCCTATGATATTCTTAATGAAGATCTAAGGATTCCACGCTCAAGGTCTTTGGATAAATCAGATAGTACTTGTGAGAAACGCATGGGACCCCCGCCTCCGGTTCCGCGACATAAAATTTCGAGTCAAGATTTTGATCGGGCAGCTTCAAAGCCAGACAGCGTACTTCGAGTAATAGAATTACAGAAGTCGAGTTCTGAACTCAACAAGAGAAGTCACGGGCCGAAGCCATTTGTTCCTGATAAGAGCAAGGGCAAGATTGTTCAACAGCTCGCTCAACTATACGAAGAACGTAGTCAGAGTGCCAACATCCTGGTGGGACTATCAGCTGGAGGTCCTTAGCAACTTCCTTTTCCCATTCGCCATTCACTTTTCTTCTTACTGGTTTCATTTTTACCGTGTTTCGAGACTTTTGGACACTATTGTTCCTGTTCATATTATTCATTTGTAAAAAGGTGTCGCTATCTATCTCTTCCTAGATACTTTTTATTCATGTAAGAGATTTTCATTAGAAATAAAGATTATATTTATGTCGTGTCTACATTATTTCGATGTAAAAGAGTACTTCTCCGTTTCAGGACAGTGAAGGCGAGTAGAGCAGCCTGCAGATGTTCTCGGAAACCCAGATACACACTCCTTAACAGCCTGATATACAGCTGATTTAAAGCAAATGAAGGTGGTCTGATACCATGATTGTGACCCCGTTCTTGTTTTCATCACATGGCTTAGAGATGAGTTCTTTTGGGTTTACAAGGTCATCCCAAAACCTCGAATTTGGTGTATTACTACCGGCGTCGGATCTGAAACATCTGTAAGACAAATATAGGCAAGGATAATACGATAAAGGAGAATTCTGCGGCAATCATCAGATAAAGATATCATCTTCGTTCATTGTGTTTGTGGAGTCAGTTTTCTCACGAGGGATTATTATACAATGAGTTCTCGAGCTCTTCGACGGCTAAGAAAAGATCAAGATCTCTCAGCAGACCTCGCCACACTCCACTTGGGTACAGGAGGAAGAAAGCCAGATGAGTTAGAGTCGGCACCTGCCAGTGCTGACGGCTCAGGAGTGTCGCAAGGTAGTTATGCCGATAGCGACTTCGATGAATTATTGGCTACGTCAAAGAAGCCAACTAATGCTTTCGACATGCTGGCAGCTTTAGGCGATAATCAAGAAGAAGCGGAAAGTGAGGAAGAAAATACAGAAAGCTCGAACGAAGCCGAACGGAACCCATGGACTCTTCCCCCCACAGAATCCATAAGACAATCCCCAGCACCGAGTACGTCAAGCAAAAAGAAATCCAAAAAAAATAAAAAGAGACAAAAGCAAGCGCAAAAGGTAAATCTGACGGAAAAACAACATGCCGATAGTGCTGGAGAAGTCGACGACGACGACTTTGGCTTTGGGCTTACAGAACCGTCCCGACCATCTAATGAGCAAGAAAATATAAAATTACAGAAAGCTCTTGACCTGCTCAAAGTGGACCCTAGAAATTTAGATGTTGATCGCGAGGTTAGGAGGTTATTTGGTTCGGATGTGATTCGAGAAGAGAGTCGGGAAGAGCGAGGCGCAGGACGTTATACCAACCCTGCTCTCCAAAGAGCTATTGAGTCTGTTCCTGGAGGCAGGCTTCCAGCGAATGTACACAGTATGCTTCGAAAATGGGGTGGTAATGACGGGCGTTCCGTTCCTGGAATGTCGCGAAAACTCAATATGGTGCGCATTCAAGATAGCTGGCCTCCTGCAATGCACAAAGAGTTGTCAATGAAATCGCTTGGCCTTCTTCAAGAAGGTGATATAGATGAATTCCACGGAACAGCGTTCAAATTTGTTCATCCTGAAGGCTATATTGAAACTCAGTCTGAGTTCCATACTGCTGTCTTACTTGGCGATCCGCAGCTATTGGTTAATTTGCTGGCTCAACATCGTAAGTACTTCAGCACACCAGAAACTCTTTAAATTTTTTTTTCTTTTTTTTTACCAAGATTTCTGTACTAACACTTGTGTGTTTAGCCTACCACGTTTCTACTCTTCTCCAAGTATCAGATATCCTGGCTCATCAAGGAGAACATAGTGAGAGTGCAGACATGATTGAGCGTGCGCTTTTCACTTTTGAGCGAGCATTTCTTCCTTCTTTTGATCTCTTGAGTGGGAAAGTACGTTTGCCGTTCCGCTACTACGAGAATCGGGGATTCTATCTCACAGTGTATAAGCACATGAATGTGCTGGCAAGACGCGGAGCGTGGATTACGGCGAGCGAGTTTGCTCGTCTCTTATTTGCTCTAATGCCCGGTGAAGACCCGTTTTTGGGCGCCTTAATGATTGATTATTTTTGCATCAAAGCTCAGGAGTTTAGCTTGCTTATGGACTTCATCAGTGACCCTATCTTTAAAGAGAGCCATCCAGAATGGGATTCATATCCTAACCTTGCATATTCCTTACCTGTTGCGCAGTTTTTCGAAGATAAACGGAAGAAATCGAGCTCCAAAAAGAAAACTCAGAAGGAGGATCTGAGTACTCAAGTCAAAAATATATCCCTGTCTGATCAAAGCCATGCCAGTTTTGTGAAGGCCGTTGAAAAGTTTCCCTGGATAGCAAGTGAGATTCTCAGTAAGAATGGAAAGATGCTACCTTCAACTCTTGTCGACTACCGGGACCCGCCCGCAAATTTAGGCCAAACACTCTTGGCGACTATATACTTGTTAAGGACTCACGATATATGGACTTCAGAGCTCATTGAAGCATTAGAAGGTGCTGCCAAGGTTGCGAGACCGACTAAGCAATCAATAACTACTAAGACTATTGTGGGCAAAGATGCCGAAGTGGTGGGGCAAATCGATAAGCGGCTCGCTCGACATGCATTGTTGACCGGCCAGGCTCAAATCATTGGATTACTGCCAAGAGAAGTTATCGAAATGAGAATGTTTGATGATGATATTCTTCCACCGGATAATAGCATATCACCTTATGACGGCCTTTTTGCGTGATGATCTATGAAATCGTGTAGGATCCTATAATGCAGAGTAACTCCTAGATGTCAGAGATTCACGTCTATTAATGAACTATCTACAAACAATAAAGTAATATGTTTCCGTCTTCGTATAAGCAATGTTTTAGGCGGCAAAGAAGAACAAAAGAAATCAGGAGACACAGAACTATTCAAGGAGAGAATTTAAAAAAAGAGAAGAAAACAGCCAGAACGATCGTGTCGCTTTGCTCAATCAAAGCAGAGTAGTGTTTTCCAAATTAAGTACAGAAACGCCAATTAGGATCACTGTAACCACCCTTCAAGGTACTTGTATCAACGTCTTCGGGGTTCAAATGGATCCCCTGCACACGATCTCGTCTTTTGTTTTCCAGTTTGAGATACGTTCCATATGAGAAGGTGATAATCAAGCACAAAAAGGCACAGATAGCAGTAACAATCAAGGTCGGCCGGTACTGCGGTGCATATTGAGTTCTAAACGTACCAGTAGGTAACATTGAAGCAAGGTTGCCAAGACCAACGTATATGCCAGTATCAAATGCCCGACTTGTCTCGGATAAATTGTTATTATTGTGCCAAGTATGCACCAAGCAAGATGGAATATAGGCGCCGGACACAAGCAAAAACATGGCAAAATATGCTACAGCCTTGTGAGTCGTAACATCAATGGCAGCAAGAATGATGAGACTAACGATAGACAAAGAAAGGGCAAAGCAGATGTGATAAGTTCTCTCTCTGAACCTATCCGAAGAATAGGCTACAGTTGCAAGTACCACTGTGCCGACGCAGTTTGGGGCCACTGTCCATAAGTTGGTTTTGACAGTGCTGAAGCCAAGGCGACCAACAATTTGAGGAAGAAACATAGACGCTGTTGTCCAAGGAAGTGTATAGAGGAAAGAGATTGCGGCATAGATCCACCATTCTTTGCTTTTCATGTGGTCGAAGCATTCCTTCCAAGAGAATTTGGAATCAACCTTATTAGATGAATCTCGAAGAGATCGTGCACATGCGGCTGCCCTTTCTTCAGGTGTAAACCATCTTCCCTGAGAAGGTGACGCAGGGAGCCAATAGTAGCCAAATAAAGCTAAAGCGACAGTTGCGCCTCCTTCGATTAAGAAAAGATACTGCCACCCACGGAGAGATCCATGTTTTATCTGAAAAACACCAAATGCGAGCAACCCGGAAAAAGCAGCAGCGATAATAGCACTACCGAAGAACATGGCAATCCGAAAAGCGAGTTCTCGGCGAGTGTAAAAGAGCGTCAAATAAAATATCACACCGGCAAAAAACCCTGCCTCAGTAGCTCCAATAAGTAGCCTCACAGTCAACATACCACCAAAGTTGGTGCAACCAGCTTGAATCATACTCAGAGAACCCCATATAAGCATAATAGTGGGTAAAACCCACTTTCCGGAGAACTTTTTAGTCAAAAGATTGAGAGGCAGATCACACAAAGCATTGGGTATACAAAAAAGGAGGAGGACTAAGGAATAATCCTCCGTTCCAAAATGCATATCTTTTGTAAACCCGTCTGTATAGGCATTCGAGATGTTTGATCTATCCACGGCATTGAAGAAGTACATCAGAGAAAGGTAGGGAAGAAGAAAGAAATCGCATTTGCGCACGAATGATTTTTCAGCTGCAGTATCAAAAGTGTGTTTGTCATTTTCAATGCTCCCTGAACAAACCTCATCCTCATATACCTTGCGTTCAGAGCCCTTGTCGACTATAATCTCGCCAGACTGGAAATCTTCAGAGCCGCCATCATCTTCAGGTGTTACTGAAAATTTTTCCATGTCTTTGCTTTCCATAATGAGATTGACCAGTGTTAGATATGGGGGATGTAGACGGTTAAAGAGCAATGTTTGGGGACCTTATATGATAAACTTGAGGCTATATTAAATTCGCATCTTTTAGTTTGTCTGATAACTATCCGAACATGGGGATTTACATTAAACGGTTCGCAGTCGGTCCCTCTGAAAGCCTTGATTAGCAAACATAATTTTGGATTGATTGTTATCGCTATTGAAAGTGGACGATTGCTAAGATCAATGAGACAATCGGGCTCCCCACCTTTGGTAAAGTATAATTTATTTCCGTAATAAAGTTTATCAGCTGTAAGTGGGGCTATCCCGTTTGGGACTAGTGTATTATTCCACTTATCATATCGGAGAGGCCTGTCAAAGATTGTATCGGAGCAGAAATATATTCACTGACCAACTTTGAGTCTGTAATATAGGATGGTCTGAGGACCCGATAAAAAGAGAGTGTATTACATACCGGTTATTCACTCAAAAGAAAACTTTTAGCAAAGGCGTTATGACGGATAGAGCGCCTCCCATTATCGATTTCTCGGCCTTTAGATCAGAAGATCCTGAAAAGAGAGCTACTCTGATCGAGCAAGTCAAATCAGCTTGTCTTGACAAGGGTTTCTTTCAGCTTGTTAATCATAATGTGCCTGCTGAACTTCAAGATCAAGTGATGAAGTACTCAAAATGGTTCTTTGATCTACCTCAAAAGGAAAAGAATAAGTGTGATAAAGGTGTGTGTTTCTAAAATGCTCAAGATATAGAATACTGCTTTCGTATTGACCTCAGTATATTTAGATTCAAACACATGGAATCGAGGGTATGAGAGAATCAAAAGTCAGATGCTTGAAGAAGGAACTCTTCCAGAACTGAAGGAAGGTTACTACATCGGGCGTGAACTTTCGAAGGTTTGTTTAATCGAGCACTAAACTAGTTTACTCTTTTGCAACTGACAATACTTAAAGGAGCATCCCTTATTTGTGAGAAAAAGGGTCAACTGTGGACCCAACGTGTGGCCCGTAGAGAGCGAAGAAGCTGATGCATTCCGCAAAACGTGTACAGAGTACTATGAACGTCTTTATGCTCTCGCTCGTGACGTTCTTGAGATACTTGCCCTCAGCTTGGACCTTCCAAAGGACTGGTTCAGGGACTACTCTCAAGATGGAATTGCCATAATGCGACTTTTGCATTATCCTCCTCAAACATCTGGGTCGACCAATGAACGAGGAATTGGGGCTCATACAGACTTTGGAGCACTGACTCTGCTTATGCAGGATGAAGTCGGAGGACTCCAGGTTTTACATGGGCCAACCAACGAATGGGTTGATGTCAAACCGACACCCCACGCCTATGTGGTAAACCTTGGTGACTTGACCCAACGCTGGACGAACGGCAAGTATCACTCCAACATACATCGAGTGATTAATCTCTCAGGTAAAGAAAGATTTTCGGTTGCCTTCTTTTTCAACGGCAATCCAGATTATGTGGTTGATTGTATCCCAGGTTGTGAAGCCAATCGTGAAGAAAAGTACTCTCCAATATCTGTCCATGACTATATCTCTCAATCATATAACATCTCTTACATGAGAGCTAAAGCTTTTAAAACTGCTGCAATTTAGTGTGTCACTTCAGTGTCTAATTTGTTTTTTCTTTTGTTTTTATGGCTCTAGTTACTCGAGTTTTAAGTGGTGTGCTGTGTGTAATCTGTTAAGCGCTTGTATTTACCAATAGAATAGAATTCTGCTTTTGAAGATTCTAGTCTCTCTTAGATTAGCCAATAAATGCTTGACGTTATATTTTGTTAATTAGTTTGAACATGAGAGCTGAGATGGACGCTTAAAGCCGAAACTTGCTTGTTACCGGGGTTCAATTTCAGCATATAAGATTACGAAGAGCGTGTTTATTGAGAATCGACCTTTTACAACTTTCTGTGATCTAAATCAGTGAACGGTAATTAATTTAAGTTTCTGTAGAGGCCACCTCCTACAAGCAACAACACCACAAAGAAATAGTCGGAAACGTTAATATTAATGAGGTATTTGGTCTATCTAAACTTTTTGCACTAGAACTATATATGACTAGAAGAGAGCTCTGCAACAGCTCCAGGCCAGGCTTCATCGACCTATTTGCAGGATGTAGTTAGCTCGTGAAATCGATATTTTTATAGTAAAAAAACACATACAGCCTTGATATGATCGTATCCCAGAAGCCATGGAGCGAGCTCGCAATCTCTCCATGGGAGAGGATCTCCAGCTGGTGGATTAGGGAGCGAAAGGTGACGGTCGCGGGCTTTTTGCTCTTGGCCATCATCCAGATGGTATAAAGTTTGTTGCCTGGCATGCACTCGTTAATCACATAATCGTCTATTACGGGATATAAAAGCACATCCCTCAAAACTTACAAGTTACCGCGCGAAACGATTCGCGTAGTGCGGCTTTTGCGGCAGTTTTCGTATACGCGAAGAGCAAATCCAAGTTCTTCTTTGCTCTGTATACGTCTTAAGCATTCACCAAGAACCGCACCGTCCTCAATTGCCATTCCAGCCCTAACAAGTGTTAGTTTTACCAATGGATCGTTGACGAGTCGATTCACTCACCCAGAAGCTAGATATGGTAGCGTTGCATGCACAGAATCACCTAGTAAAGTCATGGTATTAGAAGGATGGGTCCAGCTGTCTAGTTCAAGTCTGATGCAAAGCTTCCATTTATATACTGAATCACATAGTCCCAAAAGTTTGAAGATTCTAGGATCCCAGTCTTGAAATGTATTTCTCATTTCTTCGACATTCCCAGAAACAGTCGTTGCATCAGCCGGTATGTCATCGGGGCACAGCAGAACCATATTGAACTGCTTGCCTCCCTTTAAAATATAATTGACAACATGACATTTCGGGCCCATCCAGTAACAAACCTGAGGGTCGGTTACAAATTTGGCAAGATCAGGATCTTTGAGCATCTCGTCAGTGTTGATCAGTAAGCGATATGCTAGATCTCCCGTTGGAGTTGGAGGATCATCTTTGCCAACAAGAAGTTCTCGCAAACGGGAATTGATTCCGTCGGCACCGATAACTAGGTCTGTTGTGTACTCTTGATTGCTCGTGGTCACAACTGTTGCAGTCTTATCTGCCAGATTGTATTTAATAGAACTAACTCTAGAGTTACACTTTACTCTGGCTCCTAGTTCCAATGCTCGCTCAAGTAAAGATCTGTGTAGGTCTGCTCGATGAAAATCCACAAAAGGATTATTGAACCGTTTGGCCTGTTCGTGGAAGTCCATAGATGTGATGGGATTTCCTTTCCAACCAATCATGTTGACTTTCTTTGGTTGGGTTCCGTACTCGTTGATGGCCTTCTCTAGACCGTAGTATTTCAGAATTCGACTCGCATTGGGGAGTATCTGGATGCCAGCTCCAACTTCTGCAATTTCGTGAGCTGATTCAAGCACAGTAACTCTGTGGCCAGCAAGAAGGAGAGCAATCGCCGCTCCTAGACCGCCTAGTCCTGCGCCAACAACGATAATCTTTCAAACAACTGTTAGCTAATTTTGCGTGCAAATAACAAAAGATGAGTATCCTTACATCTAATGTGAATTCGGACATTGATAGAAAAAGCTCTGAAGGATCTCTCGAGGACTAAGCTTGGTTGATCCAGCACAGTCTTAAACAAATTCAAGACTTAAGGGTGGGGAATGACAGGATGGTGCTGAAGCCAGTACTATGTAGAAACCCCGGTAAATAGGCACCTTTTTTCCGACATCTCGAGTAGTTGAATCATCCGTCAGTCTTTTATCAAAGGATCCGATAAGATAAGAGCCATTAGCGTTGAAATCTTAATCAGAAAGCTTATCGCCCATGTTCGCTGTCATAGTTGGTCCCAACCCCACTGTACCGTACCTTCCCCCACTTATCAATCACCTCACCAAATATCCCCCACTAACAGATAAGGCGTGCGGCTAATAACACCAGATCGGCGACATGTACAAGACCACACTAAGCCAGATTTCAAGATACATTACAAGCAAAGATCCAAGTCCAAGGTCGTCGTATATTTAGTTGGGTTTCTTTGTTCTGTTAGTAGCAACAACTATCAACTTGATGAAGCGCAGTGCAAAATCTCAATGGCTCCCTCTATCTCCGAAAAAAAAAGTTCAATTTTTGTTGAACCAGATATTACTACAGATGTCGTGGTCTCAGGTGCAGGACCTGCCGGGCTTATGCTAGGGTAAGAATGTTCGGGGTGTTGTTTCTCTTTCTCGCGCTAAGTGATTTCTAGTATGATGTTGACTCGATTCGGAGTAGACGTCAAAGTTTTGGATGAACGAGCCGATAAAACTTCTTCTGGGAGAGCAGATGGCGTTCAACCTAAGACTATTGAAACTTTAAAGCAACTTCGGCTAGGAGAAGATCTTATAAAGAAAGGTGTGAAGGTTTATGACATCTGCTTCTGGAATACGTCTACAGAGAATGGAAATCTGGTACGCTCAAAAAGGGAGCAGCATTTTCCGGACTCCTTGGGGTTGTTGGAGCCCTACATCCTGCTTGTTCACCAGGGTATGGTCGAAGATCTGTTTCTGCAAGATATGGCGAGTCGAGGGTTGCAAGTGAACAGGAACACTCTTTTTCTTGATTATCGTATTGACGATGAGAAAGCATCGCACCCAGTCACTTGCAGAGTGAGAGACAAGTCTACCGGTCAGACCACTGAGATCAATGCCAAATATCTGATTGGAGCTGATGGTGCTCACTCGAATGTGAGAAAGAGCATGCCCGATACAGTTATGAACGGTGAATCTTCTGATTCCTACTGGGGTGTTCTTGATGGAGTCATCACTACAGACTTTCCTGATCTCTGGAGCAAATGGTATGGTTCCGATAGCCCTCATTCACAGTATCTACTTAACTAACTGTATGTTATTCTTTAGTGCTATTAAATCCGACCAGGAAGGATCCATTCTTTGTATCCCTCGAGAACGAGGCTTAACTCGGTTATACATTGAACTAGTAGATACCGATTTCAAGGAACCTACAGATGCTGCTCGAGACTACGTCATGGAGCGAGCTAAGGCTATTCTCAAGCCTTTTGCCTTAGATTGGATAAGTGTTGAGTGGTTTGGTATTTATCGAATCGGTCAAAGAGTTGCAACAAAGTTCAGCGATCGGGACCGCGTATTCATTGCTGGGGATGCTGGTCATACTCACTCGCCCAAGGCTGCACAAGGCATGAATGTCTCGATTCATGATAGTTGGAATCTTGCTTGGAAGCTTTCCCTCGTTCTAAAAGGACTTGCGAGTCCTCAATTACTTGAGACTTATCAAGATGAAAGAAGAAAGACTGCTTGCGATTTAATAAAATTTGACTATGAACATGCAAAGGCGTTTAAGATTGGAGATCCCATTGCTCTTGCAAAGAACTTCAGTCAAAACGTCCGTTTTATTTCTGGAATTGGAGCAGATTACAGCGATAATCTACTTAATGGCTCCGCACATGTCCCGAAAGGTTGTTTGCTTAGACCTGGGACCTTGTTACCGCCTGCTAGAGCAACAAGATACATTGATGCAAACCCTGTTGACATTCAAATCGACATACCTATTCTAGGCCAGTTTCGAGTATACTTCATTGTGGGAGATTTTCACTCAGCTCGTGGTTTCTTAGGTGAACTAGATAAGATTCTCTCTAGTGATGGGGGTGCATTTGCATCTGCTCTGACTGTTCAAATTCCAGGGATGCTAAAACTTACGAAAGAGGACGAATTTATCGGACCAGAAAAATATACTCCAAGATCCTGCTTAACTACTCTTGCAGTTGATACTACGACAGATAAGCACGAATTTGAACTAGAAGACATGCCTCAATTCTTAAAGCCGTACAAATGGACAATCTACAATGAAGATGACAAGATCCATGGATCTCAAACTATCAAAAATAAATGGTTTTCAAAGTCTTCAGACACAGAAGACATTACAATTCTTCTAGTGAGGCCCGATGGTTATATTGGATCTGTTGCGGGCTTTTCCAGAGCAGATCCTACCGTCACTGGAAAGATTGCTGTGGAATGGCTTAATAGATATTTCAACGACATCTTAAGTAGTGATTTAGTTTGATACATTTTAGATTTAACTGATTTCTGTTTGGATTTGGATTTGTATAATGAAGTTATCTGAAGTGGAGTAATTTCCAGCACCTTTTTTTCTCTTCTGTTAAAATACTTGCTTTTTTGTGCAGTGCATAGAATTCCTATTGAACCGTAAATGTATTTGGCTAATGTTGGGTTGGCACCGCTTTGCGCATTCGCGAGTTTGCTTGTACAGCGGCATTGCTCCGCACATGTTTGCCCCACACCAACCTAGTTACATTATATTTCATGAAGGCTGACTTAAAAGCAATTAATTTAATACACTACAGTACAGAAACATTTAGCAAAAAAATAAGAGTAATCTGTCTGATTCGTAACTAATCTAACAAAATATACTTTAATGAATGAATAAGATACACCAATAATCATTAATCTGTCTGAAGAAAGAATCATCTTTCTCTCTTACTATTATCTCCTTCAACTTTTTTTCAGCAATCGCTAAACAACATCAAGACAAGCCACTTTATGCTTCAATTGGATTTGTAGCCTGATAAAAAGGATAGGTGATATAACCTTCCTCAGGTTTCGGAGCACCATAGAAGGTACTTCGATCGTAAGCATTCAAAGGTAAACCATTGCGGAATCTGGTGACCAGGTCCGGGTTGGAAATGAACCATCTACCGAAAGCTACACCATCGGTTTCATTATTGGAAAGTTTCGAAATGCAGAGATCAAGATTAAATCCGCCCGCAGAAATGAACTTGATGTTCTTTGTGGCAAGAATTGCACGGAATGGATTCAGGGATAGGGCCTTTGGAACGCAATGGTCCTTTAGAGAGTTCATCTTTTCTTGTTCGTTGAGGACTTCATCAAATCTAGGCTCAACCATATGCACATAAGCAAGAGGGTCATCAAGAGCGGCAATCTGTTCGCATACATAGGACCACATGGCAACTGGATTAGAGTCTCGTGTGTCCTGAAAGTAGTTGTAAGGAGAGAGTCGGATGCCAACTCGATTAGCCCCAATAGCATCAGTCACAGCCTTGATGACTTTGAGAGGAAATCTAGCCCGATTTTCCATTGACTTGCCCCCATACTTGTCAGTTCGCGTGTTGACATTGTCATGAAGGAACTGATCAAGTAAATAACCGTTGGCTCCATGGATTTCAACCCCATCAAATCCAGCTTCATCGACTGCCCGCTTAGCAGCTTCCGCAAATTGCTCAGTGACTTGTTCAATATCTTGCTCAGTCATAGCTCTGGGTGGGTTCTCTTCGTATGTAGTGCCTGGAACAGGTGAGGGTCCCTTGATTGGAGTCTCCGTGGATGAGATAGGAGTCTCGCCATCCAAAAGTTGAGAAATCGTAGCCCTTCCAACATGCCACAATTGGCACACTATAAGACCTCCATTAGAATGGACAGCATCGGTGATCTCTTTCCACCCTGCTACTTGCTCGGGGGTGAAAATTCCTGCCACGCCAGGGTATCCACAGGCTGTCCGAGAGATCGGACAAGCCTCGGTGATAAGAAGCCCGCCAGGCGTAGATCGCTGCTTATAGTATTCGACAGTCAAGTCACGGGGAACCCATATTCCAGGCACGGACGATTCCTTAGCACGACAGCGAGTTGTAGGAGCATGAATCACTCGGTGACCAAGAGACAGTGCACCTAGCTTTACTGGGGAGAAAACAACAGAGGAGCTTTCAGATGCAATAACCATGATGATGTTCGATTGGTTTTAAATTCGAAACAATGACCACTAAATGATAGGCGTAGCGTAAATCAACGGATTTAGGGAGGTATTATATTCAAAACCCTTTCTCTATTCAGATGATAAAGGCGCAATTCATCGCCTCTCCTATAGTCTCTATCTATCCCATGAATTAAGCGCATTATCAATGCGAAGGATGGGGAAGTATCTGGCTGCCTGTCTTGGGCTTTGCCGCTAAGTGGGGGAATAATTTTAGCCCATTTTTGCTAATGCTTATCTTTCCTTAGCGCGGTTGGGACAACTTAAAAATAGACTTTAAACTAATACCAAAGAAGACAAGCTGAAAACCACCGATTCGGTCACCTAGCTGATTGTTGAGGAGCCTACTCCCGGACTCAGCTGCAGAGATTATCAGATCTAAACAGGCAGTGATTGTTCAGAAAGCTGTGTGAAAACTTATACACAGAGTGGGCATCACAGTTCTTCCTATTCATGGACTGCTTTCGATGCCGAATACTACAATCACTCATGACATAGGTAGCTCACAAACATAAAAACAATATATCTGTAACTAATGAGAAAGAAAACTGATCAAACTACTAAAACTCCACATACAACCAAACTCACAAAGAATGAACTATTAATCTCGCAATTATTTTTTTCTAGGTACAGACTGACTGTGCAAATCACGCAGTACTTTAAGCCCTTCATATACTACAGCCCATCTAGTTTTCTCCAAATAATTGGAGACTATAAAGAGGAGCCCGTTGGTATTGTAGCATTTTGGGGAAACACTTCGGCAAAAATCCGGTGTTGCATTAGTTATGAGCAGTAAGAGTTCAGTAGCCTCGCTTCTAGGATCGCGTGCAACAGGTTGCTCGTAGCCAGAATCTAATCCTTCATCAAAAAGACAGCTTGTAGCCCGAGATCCCCTCCCTGCCATGGACATTCGTCCTGGTGGCTCAACACTGCTTTGGTCCGTTAAAGGCGATAGGGTTTCTTGCGCTAGGACGTGAAAAAATGCCCAACATGATAAACTAGCCAAATAGAGGCACCAGGGATAGTGAAATGATCCATCTGCCTCAAAATCGTCCAAATTAGCTAGTCCTTCTCTTAGCATATGGGCTGCATGCCAGAGAGAACGTTCAGAATGTCCAACCTGCTTTACCCAAGCAAATGTCTGTGCTTTAGAGCGTATATAATCTGATCCAGTGACCGGGCGACCAAGAATGTGTTGAGCTCCTGCAGAGATTTGGAGATCAAGAACTTCAGCCCACAATATGATATGAGCGCTATGATACAGAGCATTTGCAGAAGTGATAAATTTTATCAAAGCTCGACGAGACCGGGAACTAGGTGCCTTGGTCATAGCTTTATTGGTGAAATCATCAAAATCATCTTTCCAAAAATCATACGCCTTTGCCAACCGAGATTTCCATGGATAACTTTCATTGTTCATTCCAAGCGATGTTTGATCTCGTCGCTTCATATCCCAGGCTATTGCCATTAGGCCATGAATAATCAGTAGGCGAGATAATCTGTTAAGCTTAGGAATATCCTTGTTGCAATTGAGATAGCGCTTAAGGACAGATAAAAATGCCACAGTAGGGCCAGAGTGTTTGCGAGCCCCTAGCCATTGCTGGGCCGAATCAGCCTCCCATAAGCACTCATCACAAGGAAGCGGCATTCTTAATTCGAAAGCTGACATGCATAGTGTCTGAGAAAATAATGTGGCATGCTGTACATCGAAAAGAAAAGCGGTAAACGCGAGCCTAAGTACTAATTGTTAGACAAAGTAGAAAAATAATCATTTCAGCATTGCAAGGAGCATACCTTTTTTTCGATTCTGCCTCTACCCAAGTTTCCCACTCTTCGTCAAGGTCCTGGATCTGATCGACGCTTCGCATTCGCGGGACAGATGTCTCGCTGCCACTGCGCCGAATTAAGTTTATTAATAATCCGTGAAAGAGATGTGCCATATCATGCTGCTTCATCCCTGCTCGACATTTTCCAAAGATTTCAATAAGCAAAACCGACTGTAGAACCCATAATTCTGGCATTGCCTGGAAATAGCTTGACTGGTTTTCATTAGTTTTATAAGAAAAGGACAAAGCAAGGCAGACAACGGAACTTACGCTAACGAGGACTCCGCGCATATAATCGTGGATCCTGACGGCAATTTGATGATCCTGCTTTGAGGAGTAGGTAGCCCCCAAAAGCAGTATAGACGTTAAAAGCATTACATTTACCTGGGAGACCTTGAACGAAGGTTTGTGAATCAGAGGATATAATTCCGCAAACTCGGAGAAAAAAAGGTCAAGAAAGTTTTGCAAGGATTGGAGGGAAAGAAAGTCGCTGTCTCGATTAATAAATTTATCATCACGAGATGTAGCCATCAGAACGAGTTCTATGATCTCCAATCTTGTTACTTCATCGATTGTAGGCCGAAAATTCACAGAAGCACTAGATTGCTCTCTAGTTCTCAAATTGTGGATTCTAATCTGTTCAGTTTTGGACACTTCCTTGTTGGTCAAAGAACTAGGCGTTGAGTATAATCCACCCTCTTGGCTCCTGTTATTCTCTAATTGATCGGTTAAACTCTGTCGAGAATGCTGTCCGCTCTCTTCTGATTCGAACGCGGAGACCGATGAGTGCGCATGTGATCCCGTGGTCACCTCTGGAGATGTGAAGCTCAGAGAGGATTGTGTGCCCCCATTGGGAATACCGGTCTCTGCAGAGCTTATAGAGTGGTTATTAGCATCATCGAATATCCAGCTGTAGTACTGCATTGTAGTGAAAGGCATAGTGAACGAGGATGCAGTATCCGGGACAAAGATGTCATCCTCTAGAGCTTCAGTGTAGCAACTCTGGGCTCCAGTTACATTATAGATTTGCTGACAGTTATCTTCCTTCAAGCCATCTCGCTGAAAGTGTAGAAACTCTGGAATGAGCTGCGAAGGATCCTCTAAGGATACATTTGACAAGTCATCCAAACTCTTCTTTGTTTCAGTACGAGTATACTGATTAACGGTCGAACCGCCTGATGGGACTGAAGAGCCATTCACAGTATTGTCGCTTATTTCTTCGGTTGATTGAGGCGATATCATACAATGCGTCGTTTCTTCATTGGATGATGATCCTTTGGTATCTGACTGCCGGGACCGTCGTGAAGGCCTGGTGATTATCTTACCATCCAAATCCAACCATGTTCTTTTTTTGGTGCACAGAACACCCAGACCTTCACCGCCGGCTTCCAGGTCCTTTTCTGCATGCCTTTTCAAATGTCGTTCTGTAAAAAAAAAAACCAATTATGTTAAAAATGTCTTCAAAAAAGTCAAGTAATTGGTCTAGGTACTTACCGAGTAAGTCATCGCGATAGAATACTGCTCTGCATCGGTCACAAACGGTCCGCTTACCATTGTGATTCAACTGATGTCTTTCCAAGTGCTCTCTCCTTTTAAACGTTTTATCACAATCAGCTTCGGTGCACGCAAATTTGCTTTGACGAGACATGACTTGTCATTGTGAAAGAAGAAAGCTAGCGAAGTGGGACGGCTTGTATTACAAAAGGTCGTTTCTTCGGGGGAAGTCTTAGAGATTGACAGAGATAAGACCTTACCAAAATCGGAAGCATCTGTTTTAGGCATAGCGTAAGCTTTAGGACCAACTGGGGAATCTTGATTTAGCCGCATGTTAAATGGAGCATGTCCGCGAAAGTCTAAATACAGTATTCAGGTTGGCAAGAAGGAAGAAATAATCCCTCACTATTGTACAAGGTCACGTAAATCTCCTATCATCTATTTAACAATGAATCGAAGAACGGCATATTGATTCCATGATGAACCCCTCGAGAACTTAATCCTTTCCGTTCTCGTCTAATGCAGATGATTATCTGTAATTACATCTACCATTTTGTAACACCGCCATCTACCAGCATGTCTTGACCTGTAACATAAGCGCTCGCATCACTGGCCAGGTAGACTGCAGCACCGCTGATGTCCTGAGGTTCAGCTACACGGCCATTCATGATTTCATCTTTCCATCCTTCAACAAGATCTGGAAATGGTGCAGTCATTTCCGTGCGAACGTATCCTGGGGAAATCGAATTGACTCTTATTCCCTGTTCATATGATTAGCACGGAGGAGCAAAGTTAGAATGGTCAGAAGAAAAGAGAAATTGAAGAGCTCACATATTTCGTTAGTTCTGCAGCTATAGGCGCTATAGCTGATCTGATTGCACCCTTGGTGCTGCAGTAAGCACTAGATCGCTGGGATCTAATTGCCATGTAACTGCCGATACTGGCTATGAATATCAAGCTGCCTTTCTCGGTACGATTTTCTATCATTTGCTTGGCAGCCATTTGGGCAGCAAAATAAGATCCTTTGACATTAACGGCAATAAGGTGGTCAAAATCATCATAAGAGGTGTTTAAAAATTCGAGGTTCTTGTTGATTCCTGCACCAGTCACGCAAATGTCCAGTTTGCCCGCAAAATCTGAGACAAACTTTGCGAATCCCTCCTCGAGTTTATCCTTAGATGAGACATCAATTCTGGAAAGCCATGTTTAGATTTGAAAAGTAAATGTGTCAAACAGATAGATACTCACACATAATGTACAAATTTAACGTTATATTTTTTCGCAATCTCGTTGACATTGCCGGATGCGGGATTGATGTCAAAAATGCCAACATCCGCACCTGCAGCGGCCAGATCTTCAGCGATAGCGAAACCAATACCTCTCCCGCCTCCAGTAACTAAAGCCGTTCGACCAGCTAGAGAAAACTACAGAAGGATGAGTCAGAAGTGTAAGAGATCTGGACCATTTTCAAAAATGTTTCTTACCTTGCTCATACTTTTGTTAACGTCCAATTCCAGAACAATGAGCCAGTGGATGACCCAGCCAGACTGCCTGTATTTTATTTCGCATATTGACTGATTGAAGTTGATCGCAAATACGCTCGATGCAGTTTATCGATAAGGGCCATTGCGCCAAGAGTGGGGGCAAACAAATTCCCAATCTCAAGTTTAGTGATAGCGACAGCAACATTCGCTACTGATAGAATGGGGTAAAGGCTCTGAGCGGAATAATCATCTCCCGTTCGGGCAGATATTTGCATTCTTATAATAGATTACTCCTTTTGTGAAGGATAGAGCCTCTGGCCTAGAATTACCACTGAACCTCGGACCGGACATTTGAAATTGATTTTACATTTCTCCAGCTTTCAGAGTTTTGAGAATGCCTAAGAAACGTAAGTCCTGACTGGTTTTTCAAGGTCCACTACTACTTATTAACCGGGGACTTTTGTATATACATTCAGGCGTGCTTTGCTCTTACGGTGTCGATATCGATGCTGTCGCTGGCTGGTTGGGCTCGTACGGTGGAGAAGATTCGACAAACGATATATCACGAGGTATGCGTCACGTTTGACAACCAATGGTTTTTCGGTTTCTTATAAATTTCTTTTTCAGGGCTATGGGCTGGAACCATTGGTGTGAGGCGAATGCTGAAGCTGTTTGATAAGTACAACATCAAAGCAACATGGTTCATTCCCGGCCATACTCTTGAGACATTCCCCGAAGAATGTGCCTTGATCCGTGATCAGGGACATGAAATGTAAGTGTGTCAAATTGGTATAAAAGATTGACATTAGCTGACCTTGATCATATATTCTCAGAGGTCTTCATGGGTACTCTCACGAGAATCCAACCGATATGACTATTCAACAACAGAAGGATGTACTGGACAAAACTTTTAAGCTTCTTACTGATTTCTGCGGCAAGCCACCGCGCGGTAGTGTTGCTCCTTGGTGGGAGACTTCACGAGAAGGCGCGGAGCTTCTGCTCAAATACGGAATTGAGTATGATCATTCTATGAGCCATCATGATTGCCAGGCCTACTGGTTACGAATTGGCGACACCTGGACTAAGATCGATTACAAGAAAGAAGCCAAAGATTGGATGAAGCCCTTAGTAAAGGGAGATATGACAGGTATAGTTGAGATCCCCGGTAGCTGGTACATTGATGATCTTCCTCCCATGGTAAGCAATGTTGTGAAAATAAAGATAATAGAAACATGAACTTCTGACATCGGCATCAGATGTTTATTAAAAACAGTCCAAATTCCCATGGTTGGGTCAACCCTCGTGACATTGAGGATATATGGAGAGACCATTTTGATTACTTCTACCGAGAGTATGATGAATTCATCTTTCCCATTACATGCCACCCAGATGTTTCTGGCAGACCTCACGTTCAGTTGATGCATGAAAGGTGAATGAATACATTGTGCCACTCTCTATCTGTCTGAGACTAACAAGGTTTTTCCAATTCAGGCTCATTGAATATATCAACAAGCATGAAGGAGTAGAATGGGTGACTATGGCTGGTATTTGCGACGACTTCAAAGCAAGAAATCCTCCTCCTCCTGGAGCTCTCATGCCCGAAAAAAACTAAAAGGCTATGATTTATTCTTCACCGCAATGGTTATATAGCATGCATTTAAGAGTAAAATATAAGTAGAAAAATCGCTCTCACTGTTGTCAACTTGTATCCTCCAATCAACTTGATAACTACACATTAGATTTTAAGAGTCCCTTACTCTGAAACAAAACGGGCGTTTATTGACATCCTATGCAAGTCATCTCGTCGAGCACGTCTTTGGCGTATTTCCTAGATAGGTAAAGCTCGTTGGGTCGATGGGGAAATTTTTTTTTTCGGTCCCACAGAGAAAAAGTTTTTTCCCTCTCTCATTTTCTCCCTCTCTATCTCTCTTTCCTTACCAGACATTTATAACCCTTTTGTTCTAAATCACTTCAAAGAATAAGATGGTTCTTTCTGCAGTTCTTGGATTTCCCCGAATTGGTGAGTTCAATATTGAGTTTTGTGTTGCGGGAAGTCATCTTACTAATCAATTGATCCTTTTTTTAGGTGCTCAGCGTGAGCTCAAGAAGGCTACCGAGGCCTACTGGTCTGGTAAGCAGACTGCCGAAGAGCTTTATGCTGTTGGCCATACCATCAGGGCCACCAACTGGAAGATTCAAAAGGATGCTGGAGTTGATATCATCCCCTCAAATGATTTCTCCTTCTATGATCAGGTACTCGACACATCCATTCTTTTCAATGTGATCCCTGATCGATACCGAAAGTATGACCTTGCTCCCATCGACCTTCTTTTCGCCATGGGACGTGGTCTTCAGAGACCCGCCACTGAAGGCTCTCAGGCAGTCGATGTTCCTGCTTGTGAAATGGTAAAATGGTTTGACTCCAACTATCACTATGTTCGCCCCACATTTGCAAAGAACATTGAGTTCAAGCTCAATGGATCCAAGCCTATTGATGAATTTCTCGAGGCCAAGACCCAAGGTGTTACTACCCGCCCTGTCCTTTTGGGACCTGTCTCATTCCTATATTTAGGAAAGCCTGACAAGGACAACCTCCAACTTGACCCTATTGATCTGCTTGACAAACTTCTTCCTCATTATGCTGAACTCTTGACCCGACTTCACCAAGCCGGTGCTGAAACTGTTCAGCTTGACGAGCCCGTTCTTGTTCTTGATTTACCAGAGAAGGTTCAAGCTGCCTTCAAGAAGGCATACGGTTTCCTTAACCAACACTCTTCTACCCCTAAAGCTACTTTGACCACTTATTTTGGTGACATTCGACCCAACTTGAAGGCCATCACTGGACTTCCTGTTGCTGCCATCCATGCCGATTTCGTTCGAGTCCCCGAACAACTTGACGCTATTGTTGATGCTTTGGCTCCTGAACAGAGCTTGTCTGTCGGTATTGTCTCTGGACGTAATGTTTGGAAGACTGATATCATCAAGGCCATTGACTTTGTTGAGACTGCAATTAAGAAGGTTGGATCTCCTGACCGCGTCGTTGTTGCTACATCTTCTTCACTCCTCCACACTCCAGTTAACTTGGAGTCTGAGAAGAAGCTCCCTGCTGAAATTAAGGATTGGTTCTCTTTTGCTGTTCAAAAGACCACTGAGGTAGTTGTCATTGCCAAGGCCGTAACCAAGGGCCGTGATTCCGTCAAGGCTGAATTGGAAGCTAATGGCAAGTCTATTGCTGCTCGCAAGTCTTCAAACATCACCAACGATCCTGCCGTCAAACAGAGACAGGCCAAGGTCACTCCAGAGGACAGCAAACGCAAGTCACCATTTGAGACCCGTCTCGCTGCCCAGAAGAAGCACCTTAAGATTCCTCTTTTCCCCACCACTACAATTGGTTCATTCCCCCAGACCAAAGATATTCGAACCACCCGAAACAAGTTCACCAAGGGTGAGATCACTGCTCAAGAGTATGAAAAATTCATTGAGCAGGAGATCCAGAATATCGTCAAGTTTCAGGATAAGGTTGGTCTCGACGTTTATGTTCACGGAGAGCCTGAGCGTAACGATATGGTTCAGTACTTTGGAGAACGTCTCAAGGGATTTGTTTTTACTACTAATGGTTGGGTTCAATCTTACGGTTCTCGATACGTTCGTCCCCCTATTATTGTTGGTGATATTTCTCGACCTGGTCCCATCACTGTCAAGGAATCCAAATACGCTCAGTCGCTCACTGACAAACCCATGAAGGGTATGTTGACTGGTCCCGTCACTTGTCTACGATGGTCATTCCCTCGAGACGATATTTCGTCCAAAGATCAAGCTGAACAGCTTGCTCTTGCTCTTCGTGATGAAGTTAATGATCTGGAAGCTGCTGGTGTCTACGTCATCCAGGTTGATGAGCCTGCTATTCGAGAAGGATTACCTCTACGAGCTGGTAAGGAACGGGACGACTACGTCAAGTGGGCCGTCGAGAGTTTCCGTCTTGCTACTTCGGGTGTTCAAGACTCGACTCAGATTCACTCTCACTTCTGCTACTCCGACTTGGACCCTGAACACATCAAGGCTCTAGATGCCGATGTTGTTTCTATTGAGTTTTCTAAGAAGGATGATCCCAACTACATCAAAAACTTCTCCCACTATCCCAATCATATTGGGTTTGGTCTTTTTGATATCCACTCCCCTCGGGTGCCTCCCAAGCAAGAGTTTGTTGATCGAATTGCTGAAATCTTGAAGGTATACCCTGCTGATAAGTTGTGGGTTAACCCCGACTGTGGTCTCAAGACCCGCCAATGGGATGAAACTACTGCTCAACTCACCAATATGGTGGCTGCTGCCAAGGAGTTTCGAGCAAAGTACTCCAAGTAAACGAGGTTACAGTTAAAAACCCAGTTTGTTTTTTCTTCCAGATTTCAACAACCGGAGACTAAAATTAAAAATGCAACGGGGGTTTAATTCTATTTCAATTGGTTTACTTTTAACTCTTGTTAATTTCCCTCTTCCCTTCTTCAAGGAGGAAAAGTGAGACATTAAAATGTAAGAAAATGAAACCGGGGGTGGAGATAAAAAAAAGTTATATATTCTTTTGGTTTTTGTTTCATGTGTATGTGGCGTTGTTCAACACAGTGGTTCCGTTCTATTATTATTGTGATGTGTGCTCATGTATGTGTAGTGTAAATATAGTATTATTCTAGATAAAGAATAAAGTCTACGGTTTTTGGGCATTAAAGCGATTTATCCTGCAGTATCACCGTCAACTTGGCTGGCGATCAGCTGCTAAGCGACACGTCTATGTCTTGTCTGAAAGGGGGGTTGTTGGGAGAGACGCGGTACCTCGAAAGAGGAAAAACGACGCGATCGATAAATTAGGCAATTAGAAATCACTAAATTAGGCCCAATGTCACAAACCTTGTATACCGTAAAACGACGCGTCGTGAACAATGGTGGAGCACCCCGATGAGGGCTCATAATTTTCGAATCCCCAGAATAGGATATATTGGAAATCTCCTGTATATTACTCAACGGAGTAACTCACGTACTTTGTATAGGTCAGTCTCAAAGACGTGTCGAGCTTATTGTGAGTAGCCGAACAAGTCTCATGTCTTGTGCTTCTTGATGAATGGCACCTTATAAACGACAACTTATTTATTTTTAATCTTCCTCTCCAAATCTCTTATATCATTTTTTTTCTCCTCTCATTGTTGTTAAATTTGGTGTTGTCAATCGTGGGGGCGGAAGGGGTTCGTCGGTGCACTCTATTCTATATTGGAAGGGCATCTCATCTCATCCCTTGATTTTTTTTCAACAACGCGCACATCTTTCCCAGTCGGTCCATTTACAAATGAGCTATTATTACAACAAGGACACCATTTTCTTTACGTCTACTTTGCCCATTTCTTCTCTGATTTTATAAGAAAAAAAGAATCTTGCTCTGTCCTGTCAAGAGACTGTGGTTTTATGTCCTGTCCTGTCAAACAAAATGTCATCACACCAAATTGACCCGAGACAGTTTCACAGAGTCCCAGACTATACCCGGGCAAAACTCATCCAGGCCATCGACAACTTTGATGCCTCGTCGTATTCACTCGATCATATACGAGGAGGTTCTCTGTTTTCATTTCTATCTTTTCAAGCAGACGATATATTCATTCTTCACACAATACTCCCTTCGGGATGGGCCGAAGTGACTGCATTATCTTCAGGCACGGTTGGGTTTGTGCCAAAAAACTACACGACCGATTTCAGCTGTCCAACTCTCGAAAAACTCGTCTCCGCGTCCATAAATGCTCTCTCACTAATATCTAAACCCCGTCCACTTGGCGAGGAAAATGTCAGCCAAATCATAGCTGGTGTACAATCAATGCTGGTAAGTATCCTTTTTACCCGTTGCTTGCTTTTCTAGAAGACAAAGTAACTAACAAATCAGACTGAGTATGATTGTCTATCGCGTCAATCGGCAGCAATTAGGAACTACCCTCTTCGGAAAAGAAATCGCAAATTACTTCTTGCAGAGTTGAATCAACTTAACCTTTTCGTTCGAGCAAACGCTGCTAACACAAATCAGCCGACGTCGCGCCAAAAAGCCACTCGACTCATCTGCAAGGTCATTATTCGTTCTGTATATTTCATCGACACTTATGATCATGCGAGATTTAGCTGTGTCGGACAGCCTCCACAATTAACTTACGAGCCTGACAGTCCGACTACCCCCATATCTTCCTCCTCGCGAAAAGAATGCAGGAGAGCCAGCCCCGCCACTCCTAGTACTATGTCGTTTGATAATGTTCCTATTTCGCCAGCAGGTCGACGGTTTAGTCGTGATATATATTACCTTGCAAACGGTCTTAAAGCCTCACTGCGCGATCCAAAGCGAGCACCTCCCTTGCATGTCTCTATGAGATTTCACATCCAGGCTCCTCGAATGTCGGCTCGAATAAAGGAGGTCAGGGAAGTTTTAACAGCAGGCCTCGAGTTGTTTGCATCTCCCAGTCTAGCGTTTTGGCGTCCTGACCATGACGATCAGATAGACAAGCAGCAGAGACTAGACAGTCTTTATCATTCCTTTAGGCAAACTCTGAATGCCTACACGGAGTTTCAACACGTGGTCTACGAGATTTGTGCTCGTTCAATGACCAAAGAGTACGCTCTTTCTAGGCAATCGCAAGAACTCGAAACTCTCTTCAGCTCGTTTGTTTTCACTGCCAAAGACTATTTGAAGCTATTAGACTCATATGCAGAACCAGACTATCCTCTCATAGGAGAACATCAAAATCACGATCAAGTGAGCGTTTTGCATGAGCGATTACTAGATCTTTCGAGTGTTTGTTTGGACAGGCTTGGTGTCGCTGTTTCGACAGCCAAAAAGGCTATTGGAAGAAATAATGATCATGTCCTCGATCCTACGAGGTTCTATCCAAGCTTTGCAAGCGGGCTTCTACCTACTCCAGATGCCTCACCTGCACATTCGTTACCATCAGCAGCTTCAGAGTATCAATTAGATGACATCAAAGAGGAACAAATAAACGCAGAGACTCTACATGAGAAAGACAATTTATTTGGACATGCGCCGTTGAATGTTTCTCAAACGGAACACATTTCAGAACAAACCCTTAAAGAACTTGCGGCTGAAAAAGAGGCTGTTCCTGAGGGGGTTGATCTTGTTTTTAAGAATACTGGTCGCGTCAAGCTCGCATCATTCTCTCGCCTGGTGAGATACTTGACATCGCGTGAATACAATCTGGACAAAGGCCCCGACCCATTCTTTGAAGCCAGTTTCTTTTTAACTTTCGGCCACTTTGCAACCGCAGTGGAGCTGGCCAAACAGCTCATGACACTTTTTGATAAAGGAGACGAGCAGGAAAGACCAGCCCTCGTGATTGGTGCCTTGAGAAGCTGGTTAGGGTCTTTTTGGATTGACTCGCGAGACAAGAACGCTCTACCGCTGATCCAAGAGTTTGTCTGTACAATAGTAGAATCAAAAGCTTTAGTGGATTCGTCTAAACTTGTCCAACATGTGGATTTTCTGAGACAGGCGCTTCTCAAGATAACTAGCTGCGAAAGGCAAGGACAGTCGGCTGATAGCACATTTCAGTTCTATTCTTTCCCTCTGATTGCTGAAACCATTTTGACTGGCAAGGAGGCTACATCGAGGTCGTACAACCGGATGAGCAGCTTGGTATTGAGTCCACCCGACAAGCCGTCATTGGGGCGCTTGACATGTGATTCCAATATGCTACCATGGGACGGATATTCAACGGTGCTCAATATCCCGCCAACCATTCTAGCTCAACAGCTGACAATATACATGGCCAACGCCCTTATCAATATCAGGCCCCATGAATTATTAACAATGGTATTGGATTCCAAGGTTCGAGTTGAATCTGTGACCGACATGACCAAAGCACACAATGAGCTTGGTGGCTGGGTTATCAACAGCATAATGAACGCTGGAGCAAATAGTCATGGAGCAAGCATTAATATGCAAGCGACTACGTTGACAATCAGGTACTGGATCCTTGTTGCAGACAGCTGTGCCAAACTGAATAACTTTGACTCATTGATGGCTATAATCATCGCTTTGCAATCTTCTGACGTTCAACGGTCGAAGGAACCATGGGATCTCGTGGATTTAGAACAACGAGAGATGCTTGCAAAATACAGTGCTCTCATGTCATGTGACAGAAACTTTAGCGCTTACCGCCGCGCCGTGCGAGAAGTGTCATCATCATCTTCTTCGTCTTCTTCGTCCGCCACGAGCTCAGATGGGAGCGATAATGAGGACTTCTGTTCAGGGTGTATTCCTTACCTAGGTCTGACGTTGTCGGATTTGACATTTGCCCACGAAGGAAATAAGAGCTTGAAGCCACATGATGCCGAAGATCCATTATCGCCAATGCTCATCAACCTTGACAAGTACATCCTTGTAACAACGATTGTATCTCGGTTTGCGCGCGGTCAGTATGCATGGGAAGCGATATTTTCGCATAGTCGACAAGACATTGAATCTAAACAAGCTCAAAGATGGATTGGCCAACAACTTGCAAGTCTAGATCCAGATGTATCAAAGTCGCAGAAATCGCCACAGCAACATGCAGTTATTGAGATTGATGATTCAGCTGCGGTACTCGAAAGGACTACAACCGATACAGCTGCGAAGCATCTTTCTCCTCTCAGCCCCAAGAAGACATCGGAGCGCATTCGCGACTCTATCCTCCATCTGAAGCGGCTATCGACTGGCAACCTGTCGATCTCGTCTTTGAACAAATAACCTTATTCCGGTATTCTGTCCATATATCATATCTTGTTTATTTTGTTTTTGGTTTTGTTCAACTAGGAGTTTTTTTCCTTCGAATTTATTCTGAATTTTATTTATTGATAATTATCAAAGGCGCAGACAAGGATATGTGTCGTGAATATAGATATAACAAATAATAAATAATATGAATCACTACAATATTGACAGACTAATAAATAGTATTTCGAGAGCTTTGCCGGTAATATCTCTGCCGGAAACTGGTAGAAGACCTACAACATATTCTACAAGGTGTTTGTGTGTTGTTATCACACTTGGTACTTTTTGAGTTTTCGTTATTGGGGGAACCTGAGCGCACGCGTGCTTGCATCTCAGTCTCGAGCTTGAAATCTTGGACACAGAGCCGCTAATTAAGAGTCATCAAAGGGGAATCATTTGCAACAGTCTCCTGTGTGTGTCTATCTGCCTATTTGATCCTTGGTTGCCGTCTCATGAACTGTATTAGATAAATACATTCGGTGTCATCAGCGAGATTCTAGCATTAAACTCACTAGTATAATAAGAACTATCAGCAAAGCTCCGTTTAGACAAGTGTATTATGCCGCCTATTTCTACTGCCGCTTGCATAGCTTTGGGGTTCTTTTCTACATTGATCCTGGGGTATATTTCGCTGACTATTGTTGTACGACTGTGGGGAAACCAGCTCAGAAGAAAATCACTTCCTAGGCGGCAAAGGATTCTTTTGGCTACTTATAAAGATGATGTCGATCAAAGCTCTGGCTCTACACCAAGTGGTCCGAGAGCTTTTGAAATTGCTCATGAAATCTATTCGGAGCCTGTGACAAGGGTCACAGGGCAGACTAGAGCTTGGTCCACCACGACAGTCAAATCTCCCCCTACTCCTGCAAGGTTGCGTCACTTGCCAGTGAGTCATGCCAACGATAAAAAGAACACATCTGATTCCCGAGAATCACGAAAGATACTTGTTGGGTTTTTCCATCCTTACTGGTAAGTATACAGCAGCAAGTGATTCGCGACCTCACCTTTTTTTTTGTGTATCTGTGCTGATATTTTTCTCTCTAAATTTTGTTAGCAATGCAGGTGGAGGTGGTGAGCGGGTTTTGTGGGCAGCAGTTCGGGCGACCCTTACAGATTTCCCCCAGACCATTGCCGTAGTGTATACGGGTGATAGGACCGATGGCGAGGATATTCTACGAAATGCAAAGAGTCGGTTTGGAATCGAGATCGACTCGGAACGCATCTATTTTGTTTATCTTCGAAAAAGGAATTTAGTCGAGCCTAACCGGTGGCCCCATTTCACACTGCTGGGCCAGTCTTTGGGTTCCATGGTTTTGGCCTATGAGGCATTGAGCACCCTTGCTCCTGATATTTGGGTCGATACCATGGGATATGCTTTCTCCTATCCGCTTGCATCCAAACTGTTGTCAATTCCGGTCCTTTCATATACCCACTATCCTACAATTCAGAGTGAAATGATTGACAAAGTCAAAGTGGTCAATATCAAATCCCTCGTTAAGAGAGTCTACTACAGTATCTTTTCGTTTCTTTATCTTGTTGCGGGATCTTATTGCGAAGATGTCATGGTAAACTCTAATTGGACTCTTGCTCATATGAAGCGCCAATGGTGGTATGGGCATGCTGGCCCCGAAGATCTAATCACAGTTTACCCCCCTTGCTTTACGGAAGCACTCGAGAGATTTGACATTTCAAATCTACGGGAAAAGTTAATAGTATACATAGGCCAATTCCGGCCTGAAAAACGCCACGAAGTGGTTCTCAAAGCGTTTGCCAAACTCCTCAAGCGATACGAGCGAACATACGGGAAACTGCATCAGACAAACGAGAAAATCACAAGTGCATCTGACAATAAAGATTTGCCTTCAGGTAAGGAAGAAACCAGCTTTGTTAACAGTCGGCCAGCTCATAGCCGAGGACAACGTGCAAGCAGCGTAAGTAGCGTTAGCAGTCTGGGCAGTGATCCGGGGTTTGCTCCAGCCATTCCAGAGAATGTGAATGGTATAAATGAGGTCAAAGGTCATGACGACGTAGAAGATAATTCGGTATCTCACCCTACGAGCCATGACTTACCAAAACTTGTTCTGATTGGATCTGTCCGAGACGAAGCTGACAAAACAAGAGTCTACCAACTTCGTGTTCTATGCCGTGAGCTGGGCATTGCAGATCAGGTCGATTTTGTTTTGGATGCAGAGTGGAGTTTAGTGGAAAACTATCTAAGCCGAGCCTGGGCCGGAGTGAATGCTATGTGGAATGAGCATTTTGGAATTGGGGTTGTTGAATACATGGCAGCTGGGGTTATCCCTGTGGTCCATAGTTCGGGAGGGCCTAAAAATGATATTGTGGTTCCATTTCCACTTTCAGATGAATCCAAGCCAACTGGGTATCTGTTTGAGACTGACGATGAGCTGAGACTTGACCCCGTGTACTGGAAGCTAGCCAAGGCCAAGAAGGAGGGCAAGTCAATAATCGACGATGCCACACAAGCCAAACTGATGCGTGAGGGACACCAAAGTCTGACTCGAGCTTTGCAACAGGTCCTTAAACTTGACAAATTGCAATCCCAAGAAATACGGCAACGTGCCCGTCAACAATCACGTCAATTTAGTGAGCTAGAATTCCGCAACGCGTGGTCACTGAGATTTGCTCATTTAATCAAGAAGGAATCTTCCCGTCGAGAGAAACGGCTGCGATTGGGATACGTTGACTAGTAGTATGTGTGTCTGGCATTGTACTTGTTTATTCGTCATTGGTTGGTTTTTTTCTTCCATCCATCTCTTTTTTAAGTGCATACTGTAGTAGTGTTACGATAAGTTGTTGCCATTCATAATGCGTTATTCTATAAATATATGTACACAAAGATTAAGATAAAAAAAAAAAAATAGGACCTAACCGGATCCTCATATCATAAACCGAAGTTGGCGGACTATTTTAAGGGCCATGACGGTGGGATCAAGCCTACAGTCAACTGTCGTTTACTATTGCTGCTGGTATTGTCAGCAGCGAAATACCTGTCCTTAGCAGTTATCAGGTTGGCAGGAGGTGGAGAATTTCCGGCGTCGTTAATGGGCAAGAACTTGTTCATAAGGATGGTCTGTACAAGTCCAAAACTTGAAGATGAAGCCCAGTAAAGGGCAATAGCAGCAGGGGCATTAAAGGCTAGGGACATGAGTAGAACACTTGCACCACGAGCAAACTCGGTCGCATACTTGGAGATTCGAGACGGCCTCTGAGATGGGTCGAGTTGACCCTTTTGCATGGCTTGTGAGGAAAGCTGAGCATTTGCTAAACTGCATGCCCCAATCATAATGGGAAGAATCAAGGTTGGATCTGGTTGACTGAGCATGCCAAGATCAAGATTTGGAAAGTACTCATTCACCAGTTTCTGGGCCGATTCAGTTACAGATTGAGTACCACCTTCAACCCCTATACTCTTGGTTCCATTTGAAGCAGCTCGTCGCTTCACAAAGTCAAGAAAGCTTCCGGTGTAGTCTTGGGATCTTGCCAGAGTCCGCAACCCAATCGACATGCTAGTCCAAACTGGGATTTGAACTAGAGGCTGAATGTATATCTTCCATGGCTGAGCTTTTAGTTCTTTAAATAATTTGCTCATTCGTTTCCGTCGCTCTTTTGTAGCAACTAAGCTGATCTGCCCTGCAGAGAGCCTTTTTTCCTGAGCAAGAGGGCTCTGTCTTATTCTGGCTTCGAGTACTCTTTGGGTAGCTTGCTGTATATAACGTACTCCATTCTGCCGCCGTAATGCAAGACGTGCTTGGATTGCAAATGGTAAAAGACATACCCGGAGCCCAATTGTCGTCAATGGGATCCCAATGATCCACCGAAGACTACCTGGACTTAATTTACTGGTAGCATCTGGATCCTGACGACCCTTTCTATCATTTGGATCATCTTTAATGATGAATGATAGGACTTGGAGCGCGGGCCGGGCTAGTGTCTCTTCCATGATCTTACTTGATCGTTGGTTGGTGTATCGTTATATAAACGATTGCCTAATTTGAACTGTGACCCAGAAAAAAAAAATTGGAGCAGAAGAATAGCAAGAAATAAACTGGGATTCTGTGGTTTTAAGAATGAAGACATACAAACAGAGAGCAGAAGCTCACCCGAGTCCACTGGTAAAGCGGTTTTTCGGCATTATCGAGGCCAAAAAGACCAATTTATGTGTCTCACTGGATGTTACAGAGACCAATCAACTATTAGCTCTTGCCGACAAGTGCGGCCCATATATATGTATGGTCAAGACCCACATAGATATCTTGACCGATTTCTCATACGAAAAGACTGTGAAACCACTTGTGGAGTTATCACGGAAACACAACTTCCTGATCTTTGAGGATCGCAAGTTTGCCGATATCGGCAACACGGTTGTGAACCAATACACCCAAGGTATCTACAAGATTGCCTCATGGTCCGACATAACCAATGCCCATCCTGTGCCTGGGCCGGGAATAATTCAGGGGCTTTCCAAAGGAGCAGCTAGCTGTCGGGAACCTCGAGGATTACTGTTACTGGCTGAAATGTCTTCCAAGGGTACGCTTGCCCGGGATCAATATACACAGTCAGCGATCGAAATGGCCGAAGACAGTTTTGACGATGGATTTGTGTTTGGATTTATTGCAATGGGGAGCATCAAACCTGTGAAGCGTCCCGATATCGATTGGGTCGTGTTTACTCCCGGAGTCGGTCTTGATAACACTGGGGACGCCATGGGACAACAGTATAGAACTGTCGATCAGGTTGTTTTGGGGGGTTCTGATGTTATCATTGTGGGTAGAGGAATATATGGTACCTCCAAAGATCCAGTCCAAGAGGCTAAACGCTATCAACAAGCCGGATGGTCAGCCTACGAACGTCGCATCTCAAGTTAATTAGAGATTGGAAAAAAAATAACAATGCACCTCATGTATATTATATAATCTGAAAAGGAAAGAAAATAAAACCAATAATACTTGTACAAACTGCTCTCTCCTTATCTACTGGCAAAAACTTTTATCCTGAAAGGAGCACTTTTCTCTTTTCTTGTCTCTTTTGAACCAACATTTAGAAGAAAAGACAGTAATAAACTGAAAATTCGTTTGCTCCAAAAAACATCATTTTTTTTTTGTGTAAATTTATTTCGCTTCTTCAGCCTCCTGAGCTCTTCGCAATTGGCCAATATAGTTGATTGCACTACCTGCTTTGAAAAAGTCGACTTGATCTTTCGACATTGTGTGCTTAGCTGGAATGACAAATTTGGAACCATCAGGCTTCGTGATTTGAAGATGTACAAGACCCTCTCCCGATTCCGCAGCTCCCGTTCCAATTCGATCAAGCATTTGCAGCAGATCCAATGTTTCAATCTCGTCTCCACCGTTGATAAGGTCATAGTCCTTTTCATTTGCAAACGTCAAAGGAAGCATCCCTTGCTTCTTCAAATTAGTCTCATGAATACGAGCAAAAGATTTACATAAAATCATCTGTCCGCCCAAAAACCGCGGGCTTAAGGCTGCATGCTCTCGAGCACTACCTTCTCCGTAGTTGTGTTCTGCAACTACTGTCCATGGCCGACCCTCTGCTTTCCATTTGATCATGAGCTCGGGAATTGCCAAAGGAGTACGTTTGTCATCGATATCGTATGCAGTATTTACCTCATGAGTATCGGCATTCATAGCTCCGATCAAAGTATTGTTACTGATATTTTCGAGATGGCCTTTGTACTTTAGCCACACTCCAGCAGCACTAATATGATCAGTTGTACATTTGCCCTCAACCTTGAGTAACACATGCATTTTGAGCTCTTTACCATTGAATGGTTCAAATGGTTCAAGAAGTGCCAATCGGT
Organism: Trigonopsis cantarellii; assembly: GCA_030574495.1. Taxonomy (NCBI): domain Eukaryota; kingdom Fungi; phylum Ascomycota; class Trigonopsidomycetes; order Trigonopsidales; family Trigonopsidaceae; genus Trigonopsis; species Trigonopsis cantarellii. The sequence goes on from JAJMFB010000036.1 coordinate 88,664, forward strand.
CTGACGTCGGCGAAACGGCAACATTAATGCTCGGATTCGGGGTCGGGTTGGGTGCTGGTTTCAATTTGGGATCTCCACCAGTGAATCCAGAACTTGGTAGCTCCTCACCATTTGGAGGAGCAAATTTGAAAGGATTACCATCTTTATCAACAAGGGAATCAGTCATGGGATTGAAATCCATCCGGCCACCATAGATCATTGCAGTGACAATCTCTGGCGAAGTCAAAAAATTCATCGTCTCTCTGTTACCATCATTACGGGCTCGAAAATTGCGATTAAACGATGTGAATATAGCATTGGGTGTCTTGTTATCTTTGCCGCCCAAGTTATTTCGACGTTCCCATTGACCAATACATGGGCCGCAAGCGTTGGCCAAAACGGTAGCTCCTTGATCTTCAAATAGATCGATTAGTCCATCTCTAGCAATGGTAGCCCGAATCTGCTCCGATCCTGGACTCACAAAAAACTGAGTAGCTGGCTTAAGTCCCTTCTCCTTGGCCTGACGAACAATGGAAGCAGCTCGACTCATATCTTGATATGACGAGTTTGTGCAAGAGCCGATAAGGCCAGCACTCACATTCTCAGGCCATGAGTTCTTCTTTGCTGTCTCACCAAACTCACTGACACGAGTTGAAAGATCTGGGGTAAAAGGTCCATTGACGTGGGGCTCGAGGCTGGAAAGATCAATTTCAACGACTTCATCATAGACAGCATCCTTATCGGGCTGCAAGAATTGATAGGTATTGTTGATATGTGTAGCCGCATTGGCGATAGGGCCACGCCCAGTGGCACTTAGATATCTAGCCATCGATTCGGTGTAGGGAAATGTAGAAGTGGTGGCACCAACTTCTGCACCCATATTACAGATGGTCGCCATTCCCGTACATGATAATGCGGGGACACCTTCTCCAAAATACTCAATGATGTAACCAGTTCCACCACGAACGGTGAGCTTGCCAGCAAGGGTTGTAATGACATCCTTGGGCGAAGTCCAACCAGAAAGCTTGCCAGTGAGTTTCACTCCGAGAATTCGGGGAGCCTTAAGTTCCCAAGGAGTTCCTGTAAGAGCATCTACAGCATCGGCTCCACCTACACCAATAGCAATTGCCCCAAGGCCGCCAGCATTGGGGGTATGGGAATCAGTACCAAGCATCATGAGACCTGGGGCACTGAAATTTTCAAGGACAATCTGATGAATGATGCCAGAACCGGGGCCCCAAAATTGAATTCCATACCTGTCAGCACAGGAATGAAGAAAATCAAAGACCTCCCCATTAGTTGCATTTGCCGCCTCGAGATCGAGTTTGGCTCCATCTCTTCCCACAACAAGATGATCACAATGGATCGAAGCGGGGACAGCAGTAGAATCCATGCCGCACGTCATAAACTGTAAAAGAGCCATCTGAGCACTAGCATCCTGCATAGCAACCCTATCGGGCATCAGCTTGAGATATCGATCACCCCGTATTGAAGTGGGACTTGACCCGGCGTTACTCAGAGCTTCAGCTGGATCGTTCAGATGAGCATAGAGAATTTTCTCCGCCACTGTCAATGGGCGCGGAAGTAGCCGGCGAACCTCCTGAAGACGGGACAGGAGTTTTGGATATGGTGGACACACCGGCTTGAGGTCTTCAGGAACCTGCAGAGCAGTGTCCTCAGAAACCGATGCAAAACATCTTCTCGGTAGGGCAAGTACCTAGAAACAACTAGTTAATAAAACATGTCAGAAACTATCGCAAAACAGATCTCAAACCTTTGAAGAGAGTCGAGATGACCGCCGTAAGCAGGTGCGGGATATCATTTCGAGATGTGGGATGAGATGAGTCTTCGGGGAAAGAAAGAAAAGAAAAAAAAAAAAAGAAAACCTTAAAAAAAGTTATTGTGGAGACCCGGGAAACAGAACAATACACCCATCTCGTAAGATCAGAATGACCTGTAAATGCGTATTCGCGGAAAGACAGATATATCTAGTCTAAGCGCCCGTAGCTATTGCTTTCTCGAGCATATTGACTGATATGCCATGCCATGTACTCATCCTTTTTTTTTTTTTTTGGCTTACCTTAACGCGGTTTCTTAGTGGCCGAATGTATACAATAGACCCAACTGCATCAAGAGTAAACTGATAGAAGATAGAAGTGACAAGTCGCGAAAGATGGCGACGATAACTCGGACCGAGGTCAAATTCTTTGATATTGGTGGGTTGGAGGCGGTATTCTATACTTGATTCGAAGCTTTGTTTGCGTGGAATCTGACCATGAAATGTTACTCTTCAGCTGCAAATATGACAGATCCCATGTTCCAGGGGATATACAGGGAGAAACAGTACCATAAGCGTATGAACTTTATAATGGACACATCCGAATCCATTTGTTAACTGAAACCTAGCTGATTTGAGTGCTGTTATACAAAGGGCTGAGAAGGCCCATGTGCAAAGAATGCTTGTGATGGGATCCAATCTTGAGGACTCTGAACGGGCGCTAGACATAGCCAAACTACATCGTATGTTGGTATTCTATGTGATTTCTCAAGCCAACATTATAACTGCTGACAATGAAGTGAGGTAGCTCGACTTCTATTCTGCACGGTCGGAGTTCACCCATGCCATGCAACTGATATTGAGAAAGCAACGAATGTATCCCAGTATATGGAAAAATTGGCCAGCTTGGCCGCCCGAGGTATGTCTGCTGAGAACGGATCGGTGGTCCGCGGTTTTGGAGAACTTGGCCTCGACTACGATAGGCTGCACTACGCATCCAAAGATACCCAGATTTCGTGTCTACAAAATCAACTAGATATCCTCCTAAGTAGCCCCCATCATCTGTACAGATTACCTCTTTTCCTTCACTCTCGAGCTGCTCACAATGACTTTGCCAAAATTGTATTTCCAGCTATTTCCAGAATGCGAGAGCTTCGGAAAATGTCGCCGTCATCCTCATCTCACATACCCAATATTCCATGGAATCCAGATCCAGATGCTGTTGCTGTTGTCCATAGCTTTACTGGTACTCAGCAAGAATTGCAAGATCTTCTATCCCATGGACTCTACGTAGGGGTAAATGGCTGCTCTCTTAAGACCACAGAGAACCTTCAGGTGGTCAAGAATATCCCACTTGATCGGTTATTATTGGAGACAGATGCTCCATGGTGCGAATTGCGCCCATCTCATGCCTCTGTCAAACTCCTTCTACAGGCCGAAGGAAATACCGGCCAGAACCAGCAAAATGAAAGCAAAAAGAGTAATAAAAACAAAAATCCCACAACTGAAACGGCTACGAAACTTATCTACTCACCATTTGATTTCAAAAAGCCTGAGAAATTTATCGAGGGGGACATGGTTCGGGGCCGTTGCGAGCCCTGTCAAATTGCTAATGTTGCCAAAGTAGTCTCGCAACTTCATGATGTACCCTTTGAAACGGTTGTATCCCATGCGTGGGAAAATAGCTTGAGACTTTTCGGCCACGATCTAGATGTATAATTATCAAAGCTCTTCTTCATAAAAAAAAAAAGTAATAAGGTTGGGCAGCTTTCGCATGCACAGACTCTATATACTGGTGAGGAGAAAAACATACACACATACGCAATCATACACGCAAAAGGGAGGCAAGAACGAACAGAAAAAAAAGGAAAATTTCAAACAGCAATAAAATGGTAAGAAAATCAGAGGCACAGAGACGGGAAAGGAGAAAAGAAGAATCATTCATGCAATTTTGAAGTAGACAGAGAATTCAGCAAGGATTTTTCTTCTTCCTTTCTCCTAATTTCACCTGTAAGCTCGTCCTCCAAATATATATAAATATATATAATTAGAAAACACAGATCCGAAAAAACAAATGGAAAACAAGATAAAATAAAAAGATAAAAACCCTTTAGGAAAAAAAAAAGTAGAAAGTATTCCGTCCAGACAAACCTTCCCGGACAAAGATATATTGACATTAGGACAGTAAAAGACAAAAAAAAAAAAATATCACTGAATGCATCATATCAAGTCGAGTCGCCAACAGTTCTTTCAGCTCTTGTCTTTCTCTCCTTTATCATGTTCTGATTCTTGTTTTTTATGGCTCGTGATATCTCGCTCTGCTTCCTTACTTAAGGACGTCGCAGTTGCTACCGATGCCGTTGCCGCTGCTTTAGAGGCCGTTTTGCTAGTTCCAGCCTCATCATCATCATCGTCATCAGACTCGGCATCAGCGTCGTCAACAATTCGTAGCTTGGAGTTTTTGAGATCTGGCAGATCCTCTCCCTCTCCGGCCTGAATCACATATGTAACTTGATCATCCCCCCCTCCATGTTCCGCTCCATCTCCTTCAGCCTCGGTTCGGATAGTCTTGCCATCGCTGCTCAGAACTATGACTCTTCCACGATTCTGAAGCAACTCACTGGCGGTCACGTGCTTAGCTTTACCTTCACTGCCGTCTTCATGAGTGACGGCATTAGTGCGTTGATGGTTGTGATGACGGTGATGGGATGAGGTTGTCACTGTTTCTGCATCCCTTACTGATTGGACATAAACAGGCCCGTCGTTATCGGCTACTCGCTGTTCGATCCTGTCATACCACTGTTCCTTTGTCAAACCATTCAAAATGCCGATAATAATGACAGTCATATTATCACAACCCAAACCTGATGTGTAGGTATCGGGTCCCTTTCCGAGACAACTGTCCATAAGCTTCTCGGCAATTGTCACTAGACTAAGGCGCTCGGCAATTCCGCGGCGGATGTATTCGACAACCTCTTGAGAGGATTTACAGTCCCATATACCATCACATGCTAGTACTAAGAATTCATCATCACTGGTGATTTCATGTTCAGTCACATCAGGCATGGCTGTAACGATCTGACGTTCAGGAGGCAAAACAGGGCTCATCTTGAAATGAAAATCTCCAATAGCTCTTGAAAGAGCAAGGTTGCCATTTACTCTGCCAGCATCAACGTAGCCTCCAGCATTTTGAATTCTATAGCGTTCACTCAGATTGGTGGGCTTGTGATCAAAAGACATAGGCTTTGCATAACCTCGGACGCCTAGGACAGTACGAGAGTCTCCAGCATTAGCCACATATAGCATTCTATCTGTAAAAAGAGCGGTTGTAGCAGTGCAGCCGGATGGATCATCACGAAGCTGTCGAACTTGCAGGATATCTCGATCAGTACTTAAAAACCCGTCTTTCAGTGCTTGATTAAAGTCATGTTTTTGGAATCCAATCTGTCGAGCAATAATATCGGCCATGTGTTTACCGCAATATTCTGCAACGGATGCGCCTCCATGGCCATCAAAAACACCGAAGAATGAAATTTTGCCTGGATGTTGTTCGTAAACATTGTGATCCTTAACCGAGATGGCTTGGGCATCGGTTCCATCTGACTTTTGTTTTTCATCGCTAACAAAGCCGCCAGGTCCAATATTGGCACTTTTTTCACTATCGGAATCATAGTCTTCTGAACCATCTATCTTTGGAGGTTTGAGATCCAAAATAGCCGCGTGGGCATCCTCCATACTAATACGCCATCCTTGCATACATGATGTACCATAAATCAACCGTTTATCGCCTCCTTCTTCAGATTCCTAATAGAAACAGAAAAGCTCAGGATATTGCAGTTCTTCCACCATTCTCCATGAGTCCGAAGGCACATAAAGAAGCAGAAAGAAATGCAATTAAAGAGCAGAGTTCAAGTCAGATAACGTTCAACATAGTCAACAAAAACTTGCTTCAAGAGATCAGTACAGAAAAAGAAAAGAAAACAAATGATACCAATGGGTATATGATGAATGATGATTAAAGATAAAAAAAAAAAGAGAAGAAAAAAAAAAAAAAGCGTAGCGAGGGGTCCAAGATATATTTGTCACGATCAGCTCGACAGAGAGCAAACAAAAAAAAAATCACCAACAAATTCAAAGCGAGTGATATCATAACCTTTTCGCGTAATAGACTCGTAAGAAAGATCCGGTTATGAGCGCGATTGGCAAGGTTGACATGTCGCTTT
>JAJMFB010000037.1:0-99334 GCA_030574495.1 Trigonopsis cantarellii
GATATCTCCGTATCACACGATGCCTCCGCATCGAGAGACCAGCGTCTCGAGGTCTGCCCCGATTGAGCTCTAGAGACTACTTGGCTCGTATTCCTCAAGAGAGAATCGCGGATTCTTGTCCTCTTTGACAAGACTGTGACAAGGTTGGTCTACGTTCAGAGAGAGGAGAACTAAGGAACTAACACGGATGTGTTACACTACTACTTAGTCTCTGCGCTGCGGCCCAGATACTTTGCGCCGCCATTCATTTAGATTTTTCCCAGATATTCTAGAATGAATCCAACTCATCATCTGATTCTTCTTTCCTTTAAAATGCTTGTGGGCAAACCGTGCAGGACCCCCTTGAGCAGTTTCCGAATACGCAGACTTTCGCTTACTCTGATCCAAATGAAACACATAGTCTGGTAGCTCCAAGTCAAGATCTGCAATATCAATTGTTTCATCAAATATATTTTCCAGTTTCCTCCGACTATTATGAGTTTCAGTGCCTCTCCGTCCATTGCTCTTCACCCCTGCTGTTGAACCCTGCTTGTTGGCACCTTCATTACCATCATTCCTCTGGACCGTCCTTCGGCAAACTGCTTTAGTAACAGCTTGTCGATTAATACGAGTGTCGCTGGCACCACCCATGTTGCCTCCAAGCGAAAAGCTCTCAGAGTTAGTCACCCCAAATTCCAAAGACTCTGCCCGGTGATTCCCCTCGTTAGACGACTGATCAAATGAACACCGCTTTGCAACATTATTCTCAGCCTGGCTGGGCCGATGGTTACTTAAATGACCACTGTAGGGCCTCGACGCTGCACTCCTAAGTGATGTAGTCTTGTGGCCGCCCAGAAACGATACATCTAGTGCAGCTTGTTCCTTCTTGAGCAATGGAACAAAAATCCCTTTCTTTCTGCTACTACTAGAAAACGTGTTTCCACTCCGATCACCAACCAATCTTATCGGAACTTGAGGAAATGACTCCTCGGCATCAATAAACCTATCTTCGTTAACAATAGGTGACGGATCCGTTACCACAAACCGCTTCTTCAAATCTACTACACTGCTCTGACTAATCCCAGATGATAGCGGATTACTGCTGTCCGGCAGTGACTGTGATTCACGCCCTAGAATATCTTCCTCGGAACATAAAGGAATCTTGACCCCAACAAAGCTCTCTTTTTCGGGATATTCCTCTCCCCACGGAGAGGATAGTGTCGGCTGTTCTTTGTTTACTTTCACACCCACCGACTTAGTTTCTTCTCGCTGGCCTTTTGTATCTTGTAATGGCTGTTGTCCTCTTTCCTCATCTGCCCCTGATGTCGGCATTTGTGGTGTGTCACAACTGCGAGCTCCAATAATTTTAGCAAATTCATCTCCAAGTTTTAAACAGCTGAAGGCATCTGACGGAGAAGAGCTTCCAGCAGTATGTGAATCGATGGCCCCAACAAACGACTCCTTCCTGCAAGAAGAATCCTCTTTAGGTGGTACTTCCTGGATAGATATGAACTCTGATCGACTTGCACTGCCACTGTCTTCTGATGATGATGACGTTATTGAAGTCATCAGGTAAAAAATAATGGCTTATCTGGCAAACAGGAAAACAAGGAGGGGAAAAAGGGCAAAGTACGAGAGTTTGGGGTAATTGTCGAGAGAAGACGCTTTTCCAGACTATCTGGGGGTTGACAGTGACGATGTGGGATTGACTTGCGAGATGATAGTCAGTATTCAGATTATACCAATCTGACCTTGGCGTGATTCATTTCAATGTACCAATAGCAAACATACCCTCACTCAATTGGCAGGTAGAAGGCGAACACCTTACAACGGTGATATGTGGAATCTCCCAAAAAGAAAAAAATAAGCAAACAGCGCGTACAACATATTCTTCACAATCGCTTCATGAGTTATTTCGAAATAAACTCAACATGCAGAGCCTTTCTTGGTTCATTCTTGCGTCCTGATTTACAGCGTACTTGAGTCTCTTCTTCTTCTTCTGAACATCAAAATGAAGAACTGCAAATAGTTTCTTAATCCATCCGCAAAGAGGCATTATTTGCGAATCGTGCGTTTCCAGGCTCCAGCTTCCATATTTGGCGTTGGGGCGGAGGAAAGAAAATGTATGGTGAAAATGCGCTGTTAGAGCCCTAAAAAAAATACGCGGCACAGAACGCAAATCAGGATAGACTATCCTTCACTCCCCGACATTAGTCTGCCAACGGGAATTCAAGATATGCTGTACGCATAGTACGTGCACCAACTTCCCCGGGTTTTCCTCAAATTTCTTTATCTTTTTGACACAAATTGGGAGATGAGATGATGATGTTGAAAGTCCCAATCCAGGTTCGCGTTCGGCAAGACGGTGCCTAGATTGCGATAGGGTGGAAAAAGGTAAAACTCCCAGCTACTTGGCGAACCCAGCGATCATGATCATCACAAGAAAGATCTCTCAATAGAGTAGATAACATTGCTACCTTGCAGAAATCAGCCAAAGATCAGTAGGGTTGGAATTATTTTTTTCTCTTCTCTCTTTGAGCCGGATCGGCGTAACCAGATCATGTCTGAATCTGCATCTAGTTCTAGCCCGGCAGTATCATCACCAACACCACATGAACCATCCCCCGCGGTATCTTCATCGCTCATCGAATCGACTGAGTTACCAGAAGATCGGGACTCTAATCATGATAATATTCATGGGCCTAGTACCGGGAAATCCCCCGAATCAGGTCCTTTGCCCCAGCAAATGAACCCTTCTGACAAGGCTGAATCAAAGTCAAGACCTGATGTCCCCGAGCACTCTCGCCCTATCACAGATAGCCATAATATAAAGAAGGAACAGAGCTATCTTGTTCGCAAGATCAAATGGTTTGATAGTAACTTTTCAATGCTCCGAGAAACTCCAGTTTTAATGCAAAATGAGAACGGCCCTTGTCCATTAATTGCAGTTGTCAATACTCTTCTCCTTACGAGCCCACCAACGGAAGAGAGCTCTCTCTACAAAGCAGTGGATGGGCAGAAAACGGTTCAATCTGAAAGACTACTACAAGAACTGGCAGAACTATTGTTAGAAAAGGGTCAAGCGCAGCAGCAGCAGGAAGAAAACGACACTGATGGTCATCAATCTTACAGTTATATTGTTGAGGATGTCCTTACAATTTTGCCTAGTCTCAATACCGGGCTCAACATTGACCCGCGTTTTGACGGAACTTTCCAAGACAGTAGAGCGGTTGCCTTATTTAGAGCTTTTGACGTTGATCTTGTCCACGGATGGATCCCAGATAATGCTGACTCGCTTGTTGGAAAAGCACTCAATAGGGCTGGATCCTACGACGGTGCTCAAAGTATTTTGTTGGAAGCCCAACAAATTCAACACTCTCTTGAAGACAAGCGTAAAGAAAGTTCTGCCAATACTCCTTTAACTGACAAGGAAAAGCTGATTTTGGAAGATGCAAACCTCATTGAAGGATTTCTGTCTCAAACTGCTACCCAGTTGACTCCTGCAGGGTTGAATTTTTTGGGAGACCTTCTATCGGCTGGGTCCTTTGCTGTCTTATTTCGCAATAATCACTTCTCAACCATATACAAGCACAATGATTCAGGCCAGCTTTTCGTGCTGGTCACGGATGCAGGGTTTGCTACTCACCCGCAAATGGTATGGGAATCACTGTCTGATGTATTGGGATCCTGGTCTGAGTTTTTCAATGGCCAATTTGAACCGGCAGATATGGCTGCTCCACCCGTTAGCGAGCAGGAATCTGGGTCTAAAATAAAGAAGCTACCCTCTATGATTGATCCACCCCTGGCTGACCAGGATGAGACTTCGGACTTTCGCATGGCTCAGCGGTTACAAGCTCAAGAGGATGCTCGGATGGCTGCTGAAGAACAAGGTGGGTTGGAAGAACGCGAAAGGCGCGCGGCCAACAGAAGGAGACAGGCGCAACTTCAGGAAGGAACCCGTCGGCCAGCGAGGACTCCAACATCCACTGTTGGCGCAGGCCACAAAAAGCAACAATCTGGAAAATATACCCTAGCTGATTCCAAAAAGAAAAAGAAGGATGCATGCATTATTCAGTGATATTGCTGTGTAGAATGGCAGAGTGCTGTCTTTATTCTGTGGCTTGGTGGGAGTGTGCTGTCATGCTTTTTTTCTTAGGTTTTTTTTGCTTGCTTTAAATATTCTTATATTTTCGGCTCATTTGCATTAATTCCTGCTGCATGTATAGAGCCAGTGGCCTTGTGCAAAGAATTTTTTTTCCCTCTGTGGGTATGACTACCGGGTTAGGAGTATGTGTGTATGATATAAGTTTTCATGAGTTTATACGACCGGGTGAGTAATACACCTTTCGTAGCAGTAGCAGTTTTTCAAGTTGCCCCAATGCCCGAATCATTGATTGTAAAGTTGCATTTTCCCGGTGGTGCCCAAGGTGAAAAAACAAGTTGGAAACTTCGTTGCACAGAATCGAATTTCTCTGAATGGTAGTATCGCTTGAGGACAATTCTCTGAGCTACAAAATTTGTCCATACAATACCCAGAGTAGGTCGCTTCTTTTCGAAAGTTGGCTGATCAATTTTATTCTCGTCACTCTCTGTAGATAGCGAGTCGGACAGATATCCCCATCCAGACGTATACGCAATCTGCTCATCCAGATAAAGGGTGCCAAGTCTCTTATCATCATCAGAAGAATCTGGAATTGAAGACAACGACTTTCTTTGAAACTGAGCTTGAAGGTCGAGACTGCTAGATAGAGTTTGCTGACTTTGGTTTGCCGTTTCAGAGACTATCACATCACTGATTTGATTTGACACGGCAACTGCAAGGTTATATTTAGTAGCATAAGTCTGAAGAACTCGTCCAAACCGACTCAGGTACAAGTTCTTTGCATAAGAAGTTAAATCTCCGCTTTCAGCACGGAAATGGTAGGCAATGCTATCGACGACAATGATTCGTGCTCCCGTCTTTTCGATCAGTGCTGGCAACTGATAAAGAAGAACATGGTCAAGCTCTTCGAGATCTCTGCAAGATATAGTGTGGATATTGTCAAGTGAGACAACTGGACTCTGCTGCTGGCACATCTTTGCCATAATGCTGAGTCTGCGGGTCTCTAGGGGCTTCTCAGTTGAGATATACACAGCCTGGCTTGAGAGGCCTCCAAACTTGGGAGGCAGTTGGACGTTGACAGTCAAATCCATGAGAAAGTGAGATTTTCCAGAGGCACTGGTATGTTATGTTAGATACTATCCAATTATGGTCACAAAAAAAGGTTCTTTCAGATCTCACCTTTGTCCGCAAAATTCGGTAATTGCACCTGTTGGAATTCCTCTTCCACCTAGAATACCGTCGAGCCGAGGGTTTCCAAGAGTGATCCACTCCTGATGTAGCTGATTTAAAGGATGAATCAGACGAGAAGACAATCTACCACTGTTGAAGATAGTATCTTCCGAATGACGAGCCCGTTTTGTCGGCGGCATTTGATTTTCGGGGGTTCTCTCTTTTTGAACGTACAAACCAGCCAGCTCTTGAGAGACACCCCGGATAAGAGCTTGAATATCCAAGAGGCCTCGATTAGTTCTTCGGGCAACTTCGCTCGGTTCAAGACACAATAGATCACAAGTCAAAATGTTATTCTCTGTCAATGTCTCGATAAGGGGCTCAAATAGTTTTTCCTCCTTGCATTTCCGTTTAAAAAGACTAGGACATAGTTGATAAAGATCTGCCATGCCATCTCATATTCGAGTGATAGAGCGCAAAGTTGGGCGACTTGTATTGTTAGCAAGCGCAATTGCTTATTTCCCGTGCGGCTGTAGACGCGTTTAGTTGGGAGATTGTCCGCGACATTACGCTCCAACAGAGTACAGTCAGTACAAGACCATCATCGCCCGTTATAGACAGAACACAGTAGATAGATTAACCATTAAGGATGATAAAGTACATGTATATATATTAAGAGAAAGTCGACGCCATTGTAACTAGAAAAAGAATATACAATTTTTGTAATGATTTCTCCTGCCATCCATTGCCAACCGAATTTTGTTGGTAAAAGTCGTCAACGGTCTGAAATAACACCATCTTTTCATGATGTTCAATCCAGATGAGCCCACGGTTTTGAGTTTGCGAGGAAAATAAATAATAATTAAATTTAAACGCCAACAACTCCTGCTTGCAGTTTATGAAATTCTGAGGGAGGGGGCATTTCCCTATTTGATAGTCGGCAAAAATAGTGCTTGTAGTTTCTCTTCTTTATCCATCAGTTCTTGGCCTCTTTGCGGGAGGATTTGATGGAGATGTCGCCGATGAGGTCGCACTATCATCGCGATGTTTGCCATTATCATCTACAGCATCAGCCTCCGAATGAGAAATATTGTTGAAGGGGGATAGAGATCCTCCTTCTGGTATAGGCGTACTCCCAGGGTTGAGACCAAATGCAGCGTCATCGTTAGTAGCAGCGGGGCTTAGGAGAAACTCCCCGACATCGAAGTTGCTATTAGGCGATCCGAGATTCTCAATATGATGAGGATCTGAAATTGCATTATTCACCGATTTGCTGTCGACGCCATTCAGAGAATCTAAAGGCAACGGGGGTTCAGGAATTGAGGATATATCCATGGGCATGTGTGATTGATCAAACGCAGATGGATCCCTTTTGTCGAGCCAATCTTGGATAGCATCTAGAGAAAGCCCCTGAGAATCTAAACTTTTCTGTAGAGCGTTCAGCGAATGGGTTGTATCAGTTAAGAGCCGATTAGAAGGTGGCTGATTAGCAAAAATAGAATTTTCAAGTTCTGGAAAGAGATCTTTTGGATTATGAGTAGATGTGGTTTTTGGTTGATTGGAAGACGATGATGGTGATGCACTTAGCAGTAAGTTCTTGGGTTTAAACGACCCTGAGTCAAACCGCTTCGCAGAAGGGCGGAAACTTCTCACCAAATCAGTATTCGTTGGTTGTTGTTGTTGTACCGGAGAGGCAGTATTAGGGGAAGCGGCAGATGGGTGGAAATCGGATGCCGAGTTAATGACAGGGGAATCTTCGGGAAACGAGGAGCCAGTCTGAGTTGCGGTGTCGCTTACTCGAGGAGAATGGGAATTTTCGCTTCCAGCGGGTGTGAAAAGTTCCTGAATAGCAGAAGGTGAAGCAACTGGCATAGAGGAAGATGGTATCTCGAAGATGGGAGACTCTGTCCGATCATCGCTGTGTGGAAACATGAGACGGTTGCGAGTTGTCGTTAGTTCGCCATTTGGTTGCCCTTCATTCTGGAGCATTTTGTTTGAGGACCCATAAACCTGGGCAAGGAATCTGAGAATCTTTTCCAACGTCTGGGAGTGAGCTTGATGAATCTCTCTAGCTCTATAATTTTCCTGCCACAAAAGCTCATTCTCAGTTGTAAGACGTTTGAGATCGTGGGATATGTTCTGATGTTGTGACCTTATAAGTTCCAACTCATCCATGATCTGATGCAAGTCAGGTTCGTCATCGTCGTCGCTACCTTTGTTGCCTCTATTTCTGACAATCTGGTCCAAAAGGTCTTCGCGACCACGGATGAAATAGGGAGACTTGAACTGCCACATCTCATCACTGTTTTGCATTGACCCAGAAGTAACGTCTTGAACCTTATGCCACCCATACATGTTGAGCTGGCGAACAAAGCTAGAAAAGTTGCTATGTTTGAAATATTTTGGCAAGACTGTCTTTTCAAACTGTTCCCTATGAGTGACCTGGAAGCTTTTACCATCGGGCATCCATTGGATATACTTTTGATTGGTTGGATCGGTCATCATTGTCCACAGCTTTGCTACAAAAGCGGGTCTGGTTTTAGGTTGAGTGATGGCCTTACGAGGCCTTGAGCTGGCAGATTTTCTATTTGTAGGAGTTGGCAAAGGCTCTTTCCTTGTTGAGCCATTGGAAGGAGCAGCCTGAATTAAGGGAACACTGGGAGAAGTTGTCCTCGATGGGCTGGTGCTGGTTGTTTTATTCCTGTTAATCCCGTTGGTACTGGCAGCAGTACTGTTCCCGGATGGCGTCGGGACCATAACATTTAAAGACTCAGAGGTTCCCTGAGCGGATTTTGGAGGCGCCATACAAAATTGATTCCCTCCGCCCGCCTGAAGAGTATATTACAGATAGCAAAATCTCTATGATATGTTGAGGGCTGAGAAGACTCTTTTGAATGTCCTAACTTTTAATTATTTTTTCTCTTTCACAGATGGGATTATTGAATCGGTGTCAAAGACCCAACTTGAAGAACAAAAATGTCTTAAGAATTATCGTAGGAGGATTCAAAGCGGAGAGATATTCTTTCTTTTTTTTTTTTTCTTTTTTTGCACTACAAAGATGAATTAATTTTCAGAAAACATTTCAATTGTAATGAGTAACTACGTTTACTAGCTTTACAGTAAGTGTGTTTTACAAGGCCTCGTAGTTCGTACCCCTTTGGCTGTTGTCTTTCGCACTTTTTTTTTTCCCCTTCAACTTTCTGAACACGTCAAAAATAGTGTCTACGAGATTTTCTTCTGGCCAGTATGGACAAACGGGAATTTGCTTAATTCCCCTTGATTCGATTCATAGTTCCTTCCGGGACAGTTCCATTGCCTTTTATTTTCTTTATTTTATTCGTCATCACGTGCGATCTCATCGCTCCCATGTCCCATTTGAGGTGAATAATGAGTGATGATGTTTGATCAACTATGGATAACTAGGTAATTGCCACGGGAGTTTGGAGATGTCATCTACAAGTAGTCTAACCGCGGAGCAGCGGCAGAAGATAGTGAGTAAGAGTCAGTCATGGTATAATTCTTTTTAATGCTAATCAACGTGTAACCAGGAAGAAAATAGGCTCAAGGCAAAAGAAAGACTCAAGAATAACCAAATAAAGAAGGGACCAGAATCAAATGAACGGAAAAGGCCAGCACCAGATCAATACCGTGATGCCTCAGAACCCAAGAAAGCTGCTAGTATGATCAAACCGGCCAGGGCGTTTTCAAACTTTATAGAATATGATTTTTCAAAGATAAAGGATACAAAGGGCGGATTCATGTCTGATGACACTGTTCCTGAAGGTATGACACTGGAAGAATGGGAGAGCCGACAACGGGAACAAAAGGCTCGTAAAGAGCCGGTAGTAATACTTGACCCGGAGCAAGCCAATAAATGTTTTGAGTGCGGTTCCCCAGAACTTGATGCTCAGTTCTTTGAGGTATTCAAATGTCGAGTATGCAAACGATGCAAGGAGAAATATCCTGAAAAATACTCTCTACTCACAAAGACCGAGTGCCGGCAGGATTATCTACTCACTGAACCGGAACTGAAGGACAAGGATCTTCTTCCACGTTTAGAGAAACCCAATCCCCACAAAAGTAGCTATAGCAATATGATGCTCTATCTTCGGTATCAGGTTGAAGAATACGCATTCAAAAAATGGGGGTCACCCGAAAATCTTGATGCAGAGTATGAGAAACGCATGGCTGCAAAGAAAACGCGAGGGGAGAAGAAGTTTTTGCAGCAAATACGCGATATTCGAAACAAGACAAGAACTTCTACGTGGAGAAAGTCACAAGCTAAACATGAGCATGATTTCGGAGCAGGAACGGCTGTTGATGGTAATGATCATCTTATTGCTCGGAAATGCAAGATTTGTGGATTTATGACCGAGGAAATATTGATGTAGGCGTGTGGGGTCGGCGTTTTGCTTCTTTGCATGATGTTATTCATTTGTAAACTAGATAAAAAAATCAAACCAGTCTACAGAACGTATATGAATATTCTTGGTTCCCTATTGCGGCCCTTATACATGGTTACACAGTAAGGTGTTCTTCCCAGCCGGGTGGGTTGCTGCAGCAACTGCATGTTGACAATTTAGGGGGTTAAGAAAGGGGGACAACAAAAAAACAAAAACAACAACAACAACAAACCAGCCAAAACACACAACATCGACACCGACACTCCGCGATAAAACAACAACAATGAGAGAACTTATTAGTATTAATGGTAAGTGACTGAACTCTGAATTAATTCAATCGAATGCTAACAAATTTTCCAGTCGGCCAAGGTTTGTTATATTTGCGCGCCCCCTGGTATTCTTTTAGACGCGTCTCTAACTCGTTTTTACCATCAATAAAGCTGGCTCGCAAATCGGAAATGCCTGCTGGGAGGTAGGTTATTCTATTATCACTTTTATCTGCTCCTTCGGACTCTAACTTTTGTTTGTTTCTAGCTCTACTGTCTGGAACATGGCATACAGGTGCGTTCTCTATCATTTATGCTCGTGGTTTTTTTTTTTTCTCCTTCCTCCCCTGTCGCCTTCCCAACCCTTTCCGGGTTTTGTTTACAACCACAATTGCAGAGAAAAAAACATATATATGACTTGTAATCTAACGAAATTACGCGTGTTTTTTTTTAGCCCGATGGTTATCTTACTCCGGAGAAAAAAGCACAGGGTCATCAAGATGAAGGTGTCCATACTTTTTTCTCCGAAACTGGTCGGTCAAACCTATTTCTCGTTACAGTTTTATTGCAATCTGCTTACTCTTCATTATCATAATATAGGTCAGGGAAAATATGTTCCGCGAACTATCTACATTGATCTTGAGCCCAATGTGATTGATGAAATCCGTACCGGGACTTATAAGGATCTCTTTCATCCCGAGCAGCTCATCACTGGAAAGGAAGATGCTGCCAACAATTGTGAGAAATGACACCCCTTTTTTCGCTTTCTTTTTTTTCGGTTGTAATTCATCTATATAACTAACATAATTTAATTCTAGACGCTCGTGGCCATTACACAATTGGAAAGGAATTGATTGAAGATGCTATGGACCGGATCCGACGCGTTGCAGGTAAATCTAAATTGTCTATCTGAATATCTAAAATTAGTTGCTAAGTATTTCTTTAGATAACTGCGGTGGTCTGCAAGGTTTTCTGTTCAATCACTCCTTTGGTGGTGGTACAGGCTCAGGATTCGGTGCTCTTCTTCTTGAGCGCCTTTCGGCCGACTATGGAAAAAAGTCCAAACTTGAATTCGCAGTCTACCCTGCCCCCCAGGTTTCTACGTAAGTTCAATAATTTGAATCGGTAAAAAAAAACTATCAGTAATTAATTGATTTTTTTGCAGATCCGTTGTCGAACCTTACAACTCGGTGCTCACTACTCATACCACTCTTGAGCACTCTGACTGTACCTTTTTGGTTGATAATGAAGCAATTTACGATATCTGCCGGCGAAACCTTGATATTCCGAGACCCGGATTTGAAAATCTCAACCGAATCATCGCTCAAGTTGTGTCATCAATTACCGCTAGCTTGCGATTTGATGGATCTTTGAATGTTGACTGGAATGAATTTCAAACCAATTTGGTTCCCTATCCTCGAATTCATTTCCCCTTGGTGACATATGCTCCAATCTTGTCAGCTTCCAAGGCAAACCATGAGGCCAACTCTGTAGCTGAAATTACAAACTCTTGCTTTGAGCCCAGCAACCAGATGGTCAAATGTGACCCTCGTGCCGGTAAGTACATGGCCACCGTTCTCCTCTACCGTGGAGACGTTATTCAGGGAGATATCAATACCGCCGTGGCATCTATTAAAGCCAAGAAGACCATTCAGTTTGTTGACTGGTGTCCTACTGGATTCAAGCTTGGTATCTGTGAAAAGGCACCAGAATATGTTCCTGGAGGAGATTTGGCACCTGTCAAGCGATCAGTATGTATGTTATCCAATACAACTGCTATTGCTGAAGCTTGGACTCGTCTTAATCATAAATTTGACCTCATGTATTCCAAGAGAGCTTTCGTTCACTGGTATGTGGGAGAAGGTATGGAAGAAGGAGAATTTTCTGAGGCTCGGGAAGACTTGGCTGCTCTTGAACGTGACTACGAGGAAGTTGGAGCAGAGACTGCGTACGATGGGGATGAAATGGAAGCTGAATACTAAGCGAGAGGTTCTTCTTATAACAAAGAGAAGAAAATGGAGAGAAAAGGGGCAAGAGAGAAAGAAATGGGGGGCGATTTCGGGGCTGCAAGATACCACTAAGTAATTAAAAGAAGAATAAAAATTTTTCTTCCCTTCTCTCTCTTTTTTTTTCTTCTTTTTGTTTTCTTTTTTAAATTACTCTGGCCTGAGTCCGCGTTTGCAAGAGATAGTATGTTAAAGTTACAATTCTGTATTCCTTGTTAATTCCCATCTGTATACAACTTTGTTGGTTTGTGTTAATGTTATTTTATTAAGCCTTGTTGGAGCAGTAGAATTAAAAATGACCGTAGCCTTCGTGCATTCATAAAGTATTTGTATTTAGATATAGAACGAGCGAGCGAATTTGATGGTGGGACATTAGATTAGACGGCTTGGGAGGTTTGGAAAAGAAAAAAAAAAAAAAAAAAAAAAAAAAAAAAAAAACTACAACACAAAGGGTTGGAAGAAACTCGGGCTAGACAGAACAAACACAAAGGGAATGGCATCACTTTACAAAGCGCTTGCCGGGGAGAAGAGTAAGGAGGTTGGGAAAGAGGTACGAAAGAATAAGCAGCGGGTATTGATATTATCGTCACGCGGGGTGACCTCACGGCAGCGACATTTGATTAATGATTTATCAGTGATGATGCCCCACGGTAAGAAGGAAGCCAAAGTGGACAGTAAGGCGCGACTTTATGAATTGAATGAGATTGCCGAGCTTTACAATTGTAATAATATCATGTATTTTGAAGCGAGAAAACATCAGGACCTGTACATGTACCTTGCTCGACCCCCGAATGGACCAACGGTGAAATTCCATGTCCAGAATCTTCATACTATGGACGAGCTTAATTTTTTGGGTAATTGTCTCAAGGGATCTAGACCTATCTTGTCGTTTGATGCAAAGTTTGATTCCGAGCCTCATACAAGACTCATCAAGGAGCTTTTGTTGCAAATATTTGGGGTGCCCCCCAATGCTCGCAGGTCTAAACCGTTTATTGATCATGTCATTACTTTTACCTTGGCTGATGATGGCAAGATTTGGTTTCGTAATTATCAGATCACTGAGCAGCAGCAAACTACTACTACTACAAGTGAAGAAGAAGCGGAGGCGGCAGCTGAATTACTGGAAATTGGACCACGGTTCGTGCTGACTCTCATCACCATCCAGCAAGGATCGTTTGGTGGACCTCTTATCTACGAAAATAAGCAATTTGTGTCCCCGAATCTTGTCCGGTCAACAATAAAGAATGAAAAGGCTCAAAGAGCAAGAATCAGGTCTGATCAAGCTCTACACCAAAAACTTGACCGGCAAGAGAGGAGGTCAAAGTTACAAAAACAAAAGAATCCCCTTGCAAATTCCGTGCTCTTTTCATAAGAATTTTTTTTTTTCTTGTATATTATTATTACTATATATATATATATATATATAAATATGCATAATAAACTCTAACATGCGTAAAATAATCTTTGTAATAGAGGGAAATATCGTGGGGCAACATAGACCAGACCCCATCCAACCAGACCAGCAAATCCGCCTGAAAGCTTTTCATAGACGGTATGAAAATACACACACGTCATGGCCAAGATCCACCACCAGATTGCAAGTAATACCAAGACAAGTTTCGATCCCCAGGGTAAGGATTTCCTTGACAATCCAGTTCCGATCGGAGTCGATTGGAGAATTGGAAGAAGCTCATACCATAAAAACAGACTTGCATGGACAAGTAAAAACACATGTCCAGAAGGATCATGACCTCCTTGCCAAGATCCCTTCATTTGGCGGCAATGAGATGAGTATTTTGCGACCGTTTGCTTGAGAGGACTATCACCTTCTCCAAGTCCAGTTTTGGCAGTGTCAGCCACAACCATGCAAGCCCCACCAGTCCACCAAAACACTTTATCCATGATTGGTGGGCCAAAACACCATTGGGTAAACAGAATGAAGTATCCTGTTTGGATAAAGTATCGAACCCACACTCGTTTCCGCCACATTTTAATCATTTTTGTCGCTTCATCTTGAGAAACATAGTCTACCCCACTACTTTCATCATCATCACCATCATGATGCTCTCCTTGTTTATTTTCCCCTCCATCTACCAACGCACTAGACCGTAATGAAACAGAATCCATGGGGACCAGGGAAAATGAAGACAGGTAATGCAATATGAAAACAATTGTAGTCCAAAGCCATGCCTTTTTGGCCAAAATCTTATTAACCAGGTTATGCTTCTTACTAAAGTAACTTGGAGGGAAGTAATCGTCCCCTAAAACGGTACCGGTGAGAATGGTACCAAAGTAAACAATCAAAATGATGACTTGCACTACTTTAGGTGGCGCCAACCCCCGGTTGGAGATGTTTTGGGTTGTTGAAATGCCCATGTTGTGAAAAAATAATGTTATAGCAAATTACAGCGATTTATACTATCGTGTCATGCACTGCTCATTATAAATCTCGCGGATTTGCGGGGGGGGGGGGTATTCTTTCAAACACGTTGTTGTGGTGGGTGTTGGAATAACATGAAACGAACGTCCTAGACTAAAGAAAGCAAGACTCTACGTGCTAATATTAATAATAATGACAACCGAGCAAGTCGAGGAGAAACCTCCACCATCCCAAGACATTGATGAGGGACCTAGTAGATTTGAAGTTGAGCTTGAAGTAAGTTTATAACTTGTAAGTGTTTAGTTGACTCTAAATTAACATGTACTTGTTAAGTTTGTTCAGAGTTTGGCCAACCCTCAGTATGTCAATTTCCTAGCCCAAAACAACTATTTCAACAATGAGGATTTTCTACGTTACTTGGAATATCTCGAGTACTTTCGAACCCCAGAGTATGCAAAGTTTATAATGTAAGGCCGGGTGGGGTGTGTTTCGCAACAATTCTATTTGTGTGCGTTTTGATTTTACTAAATTATTTTCGCAGATATCCAAACTGTCTTGCCGTCTTGACTTTATTGAAGAATCAACAGTTTCGCAACGATATTCAGCGTGGGGATGTTGCAAAGGCACTCATGGATGAGATGTTTTACAAGTGGGCACTCGGTTCCACAAGGTAGCACCCACTCACTCCCATCCCCCCCTACACCTCTCTCTCCCTCTAACTCCCTGGATGGCACCCCCAATCCCAGTATACAAATCAGTAGAGGAATGCTTTGAAGCGTCTCGACGCAGGGATAAATCGTTACGGAAATTTGCAAACTACCAGGCCCTCGATAAGGAATGCCCCCTTCGAAAACAGTTGGTCCAATTTAATTGTGAAATTGTCCAATCTGAAATCCGTTGCATCCCTTTTAAACGGCTCTTCCACTCGTAAGTGTCTCAATTGCATATATATATATATCATCTCATTTCTCTAGCTGATACGCTATAATGTTACATAGTTGCTTAATCAATGGCAAAGAACGGCTAATTGAGATTCCTTTAAATCATACTCTATAAACAAATAATACCCCCTTCTGTACGGTGTAAGAAAAATACTTGGTTTATAATAATTTATACATATATATATATTTCACAAGAAAAAATATAACACTTATTTATCCTCAAATACATATGTAAGATGGCATTTGCCACAGTACTGACGGTTCTTCATTTGAGCCATAAACACGCCGCGGCCGCAGGTCTCGGAGGGGCATTCACGGCGCAGACGCTCGACTTTACCTTCACCATCGACCTTGTAGTAGTTGAGTACGGCAAGTTTCACCTTCTTGTGCTTGTGCTTAATCTTCTTGGGGGTAGTATAGACCTTCTTTTTTCGCTTCTTGGCCCCACCTCGAAGTCGCAACACAAGGTGAAGAGTTGATTCCTTTTGAATGTTGTAATCAGAAAGGGTTCGTCCATCCTCAAGTTGCTTTCCAGCAAAGATGAGTCGCTGTTGGTCCGGGGGGATTCCCTCCTTGTCTTGAATTTTCGACTTTACATTGTCAATAGTATCGGACGACTCCACCTCAAGGGTAATGGTCTTACCCGTAAGGGTCTTGACGAAGATTTGCATTGTTGCTGATGCTGCAAATCTGTCGGCAATTTAAAAAATGTGCGTCTTTCGGATTCGCTTGCTGGAGAGAGAAGAAACAAAAGAGAGCTTCAGGTATTTCAATCCCCTAAGTTGAGTCGCTTCCCTCTTGGGACCAAAAACTTAGCAGTCACAAATTCGATTTCGAAAGACACAATTTTGAAAAAAAACCCTGCGGCTGCTGGCGGCGCCGCACTTTGATCCCAACTTTCGGTCCCATCCCATCGCGAATTGTCTCGTTCAGGACTGGTGACAGGTCTGTACTGTAATCATTGTGCGTGCGTGAATCAATGGACATCTTTGGATATGGCCGATAATGACCTTGATGATATAAATGCCCCAGAGCAAAAACAACAAGAATCTCAAGCACCATGTAAACTCTCGACTGAGGGAACATTGGCATCATTTGGAAATGATCAGGACGGCATGTCAAACAAATGTAAGGAGAATAGCAGTGATGAAGGAATCACCCCCCGTCAATCTAGCAAACCTAAGGATGCTGCACCTCCTCACAAAAACAAAACTTCTCTATCGCATCACCCGTCAGATCCGGGGCGAAGACGAAAGAAACCTAGTACGAAAAGTGGCCGACGAGGGAGAGCAGGTCGTGCAAGTAGAGACTTGTCTCCTATGACAGACTACGAATGTAACAGTCACAAGTTTGAGCCACCGTTTTATAATCATCCCCCAGCACCTATTGGGTCAAGCCAGTCTTTTACATCTTTACTTCTCAGTCGAACCGCATCTGCACTCCCATTGAGTCCCACTAGTTTGAACCGATCGAGCTCTGCAAAGGCACTGAATTCATTGCGGCAACAACAACAACAACAACAACAGGAATCCTCAGCGACTAGCTATTGGACTGAATCATCTAGCGAAAACGCCAATAAGGTTGACGAAGGGAAGAAAACTCCCCTCAATCGAGAATCTTCGAGCTTTTGGCTCGCAAGGACAAGTGGCAGTACAAGTAGTATTCAAAAGATTTTTCAAAACTACCATCGAAAGAGCTTATTGAATCGACTATCTTCAACCTCAACGTCAAAGAAAAAGTCATCTCCGCCGCACAAATGGGTTTCGAGCAACAACCAAGATGGCAACACGAGTACTCCAAACGCCAGTAGTGCGCCGTTATCAGAGACGGACGATGAAGATATTCCCGCCGGCGATCGGCTTGCTCGACAATCAGATGTGACTGTTGGTGGTAGTCGGATCCCCCCCGAGACTGAGTACTTTGGATTTGTTTTGTATGTAGGTAGCATGGTTGTGTTCATTGCTTATCTACTATGGGCGTTTCTGCCCATCCAAATGCTCCACATGCTCAATATATACTACTACCCATCCCGGTGGTGGGCTCTAGCTTTCCCGTCATTTGTGGTAGTGACTCTGGTATACATTTACGTTGCCCTTTTAAGCTACAATACTGAGGTACTCTCTCAACCACTCGATTCCTTATCAGTGTTTGTTGATGAATATGCCTTCATCACAAGAGATACAAGTTATCTGAGTAAATCTTCTGACGGGGTTTGGGATCTCTCTTTGGAAGCAGTTAATCGGGTCCTGTATTCGGATTATTCCTCCTCATCTTCTCCCCCGCATATTTCCAATGGGCGACAACAACGCTCACCTTCGCCCTGATGATCTCCAATTGTTTTGTTTCTTTTTTTTTTTTTTTTTTTTTTAATGAATTGATGTATGCAAGATGGGAGTTTCTAATTTGTTACTTGTTTGCTTATGTTCTTTTTCTTCTTGTCATTTCCACAATCCACATACACATTGAAAATAACACCCTCGGTCTTGCACCGTACTGGCTAACTCTAATTTTTTTCTTCGTAACTTACGAAAGTGACTATGCTTAGATAGACGCGTGGAGCTTTATTTTTTTCTTTTTCTTTTATTTTTTTTCTTGGTGCTGCAATTATACCTCTTTAGAGAAGAGAACCATATGACCGAACGGGGCTCCTAATCCGGCTAGAATGTAGTCGATTCCCTTGATATCATTGCGATACCATTTAATGTCGGCGTTTGTCATTCCTGCACAGGTCATCCCGTCTGGGGTCGGTGGTATTAACTGGTCTTGCAGTGAATATGTCACTTTATCCTTGTGTTTATCATTAGATTGCCATATTCGTAGACATCCGTCATCTCCAAGAGTTACAAATTGGCATGAGTTGGGGTTTGGATCAACCCCTAATCCTAGAATGCTGATATTCGATTCGTGGGCATCAACCCGACATAACAGCCGTCCATCCCCACAGCTGTAGACAAGAACAACCCCGTCACTGGTCGATGCAAAGACTCTCTCCCCAGAATGAGATACCCGTAACCTCGTAATGTACGATGATGATGTGACTCTATTGGTAGTAGTAGGTTCTGGAGAATCCTGTTGTGAAGAAGGACCACCACCCGTCCATGTCGAGTTGTCATAGTCAAAAGTCTTGACCAGCTTTTCTGTCTTTGCGTCGAATAAATCGATTTTCCCATCCTTCCATGCCACTAGTAGGAGCAATTTATTATTACTTTCTCCTGCATCACCACCACCACTAAAATAATGATAAGCCATCGAGGGCAAAAAACATATAGCAGATGGAATCATGAGCCCGTCTGTCGTGTATAGTCCAGAAACGTTCTTTGTGAATAATTTCCGCCGTTTAATTTTCGCCATTTGACAATTGGTTTCTCCTGTGCTGCAGTCCCATATCCTCACGCTGCCGTCGGCAGAAGCTGATGCCAACACATCAGCTCCTGCCACAAGGTTATTATTGGTATTACTGTCATATCCGTTTTCTTGTGGTGGTCGTCGCTGGTGCTGGGAATCTTGACCAATGGCAATATCGCTGATTGCCCCAGTATGACCTGTAAACCATTTGACGAAATCCAGCTCCAGTTGTGAATCTGACCGACTAATAAACCGAAACCGTCGGACTATATTGTCATCTCCAGCAGTGTATAAGGTCCTATCCTGGGCAATCAAAAGACGCCGAATCTCCGCCTTATGAGCCCGATGTTTGAGATAATAGTAATCCACGTCTAACCCCTTGGGGGCCGGTGTATATATTACAACATAACCATCTTTTCCAGCAGCTACATACTTATCGCGCGATAAGTTGCCAGTACCCGAGTATAAGATCATGTCGGCAGGTCCAACAAGATTTCCTGGCCCGTAGAGAAAGTTATTGTGAAGAGTCCATTTTGATGCATCTTGATATTCGTGACCATTCTTGATTTCATTATCATCACTATTTGAGGGGTCGTTAGAGATTTCATTATTATTAGTAGTAGTAGTATCATTATTATTGGTTGTAGTCTGGATAGCCACCGAGTTGTCAGTTGCCGAAACAGATGGGGTTGGCTCAAAGCTGACGCTATGTGGATAATGGGAAGGAGATGACGATGATGGTGGCCTTGCTTGAACAAGTCTTTGATTTTGACGATGAGCAAAATCTGTCAACTTTGAGGGGCCGATTCCTGCAGCAATCGAGATATTCCTCGAGTCAATCTCCTGAGATGAAAGTAGATAAGATACTTCCTGGAGGCACTTTTCAATCATACCACGAGACCGATCTCTTGCGTCAATCTCTGGCTCTAGATCGACCGGTTGATTTAGGAATGTCTCTGCAGATGGTGAATCTTGACCATTCTTTGATTTGTTTGGAGAAGGACTCTCAGAACCTGACGATTTCCTTCTTTCCTGTTCAAGCGCCTGCTCGAGCATTTTTATACGCCTGTTGTAAGTGTCGATGGTCATATCGGCCGCGACCTTTTGCCCCTCCAACCGAGCAATACGGGCCTAACAAAAGAGAGAGATTAGAACAAATTTCCATAAACCCAGACATCGAGGGTTAAGACGCTACCTTCATTTCGGTCCGCTCGATCTGCCACTCGACCCGCTCCCTATCAGCTTTTTCCCACTCGACTTGAAGAAATCGCAAAACGCCTGGGGATTAAATTGTTAGCTTTTGATAGTGAGAAAGTGAAAGAAAACAATAAACACCTTACCGGGAAGGGTGTATTCACCAAAAGAAGTACTTGCATTTGTAGATGCAAAAAGGCTGCTATTACTGCTGCTGGTGCCGCCACCTGGGCCGGCGCTGTTACTTATGATTACCATAATAATGATTTGTCGATCCTCTTCATTACTATGCTGTCTATTCTTGTATATTTATTGATTGTGTTTTGTTTGCGCGTGTCTTAGTAAGTGGGAAGTAGATTATTATTACCAGTGTTAGCGCTGCAGCAGAGGTGGAGAATAGAAAAGAAAAAAGAACAGCCAACCGCAAAATGAGGCTCAAAGTTGATTTGTAGCTACAAAGATTCTACAAGGGTGGTCAATTTAACAATTGGATATTCAGTAGTTATAGTACGTAATTAGGGAGAGGGGGGGGGGGTTAATTCTACAAGTTTGAACCCCATATAAATCCACAAGCAACTAATCTAACCTACTCTACTACCGAAACCGTAAAAGCATAAACACCACTCTGAAACACACAACAATTAACAATCACCACATTCCAAGTTGAAAGGGGGGCATGGAGATGGTTGGGTGTGGACCATTCCCACGCCTATCTCTCAATAATCTCTAACTTAGAAAAGAAAGCAAACATTTTTCCAAGTTAAAAAACGAAACAGCCGGGTAACACAATTCGCTTGCCTAATCGGGAAGAAGCGGCGGCGGCGTCGACACTACCCACCAACTAGTTCTTTTTTCCCCCCTCTCCATCAGCCTTGCTCGGTAGTGTGTTTGACCTCATTTTGAACCCAGCAAATTCACGTGCATATCCTTCAAAATGGTTTCTCCAGCTGTTTCTAACCTGGCAATTGTGCTCATAATGATGCAGGTATCGAAGCGAGTCAACTTTGAGGATCCTGATATTCTTTTTGCTGTTCGAGTCGGTTATGTCCTTAGCAATCTACTTATTTTTGGCTTGTACCTCTACACAAAACATGTCATTAGGAAAAAGAATGGTGAGAGATTATTTCAATACCTTGGGATACAGACCCACATTCTAACTTGATTGTTTAATTTTGCAGATCTCACCACTCTAAAGTATGTCAAGACTGCTTCGAATCCTCTGGAATCTTCCAAAAATGAAGAACTCGTAACAACCACAATCCGAGATTATGATCTCGAACAAGTCGACACTGCAATCCGGGGGGTCTTTTCAGGAATTGCCATGATGGCATTTATGCATCTATACTTAAAGTACGCCAATCCCCTTTTGATCCAATCGATCGTCCCCTTGAAAGGGGCTCTTGAACAAAACATTGTCAAGATTCACCTGTTTGGCAAACCAGCTGTTGGAGATCTCAAGCGTCCCTTCAAAGCTGCCTCCCTTTTCGGATCAGCTGGCGGCTCCGATAGCGTTAAGACTGATAAGAAGTCCATCGCTGAGGCAGAAAAAAGTGGTACCGGTGGAGCCAAGGAAGAGTAGTTCAGACTAAGATGATAAAAAACAATTGTCTAAATGTAAATTCAATCTTGTCTTTTGGCATTTCCCCTGTATGAAAAAAGAACAAATAAAAGCAATGATAAGTAAAGATGAGCAAGGAGTGGGATATAGGTTGTTTATACTACTCTTGTAGATAGGATTGGTTAGCGGTGTCTATTACCACCTCGGTCCTTATTACTCTGTCCTCCAAAAGCAGTGGGCTTTTCTATCGATGGGATCAACTTAGGATCCAACGTCATGAGACTATCGGAATAATCTAGTTTATTACGCCGAGCATTATCGACATCCTTGCCCAAGTGATCCTTTGTAAACTGTAGTTTGTGGGAATAAATATCTTGAGATGCAGATCCATCCTCTTGATCTTCATCTTCAAGGTTATCAAAGTAGATACAGGATTGGCAGTTTACAATCCCGTGTAATTTGCACATCTTGTCGCTATCTTGTCTTGGCTGCTGCTGCTGTTGTTGTTGTTGTTGTACAGGCCCTGAAGAGCCGAGCTTCTTTTGAAACTTGGCCAGCATCGCAAGAGTCTCAGCCTCTCGTTTTTCTTTCAACTTGCTCTTGGAGTTTTTATTTTTAGACTTGGCCATCCCAGACTTGATTATATATCTTTCACGCTCAGACTCTACCAAGGATGGGGGTTTATCACCTTTGAAATTATTACGGGTATCGTCCATTTCGTTGTGTCGCCCTTTGACTTGGGTTTTGAGAAGCTCAATCTCTGCCAATAGGGCATTTTGAGAATCTTCCTTTGGCTTTCTCCCAGGGCTTTGACTGTTGCGAGCAGCCTTGGACCCTTGGACCACTAGTTGCGCCTCATCTTTTTCCGCTTTGCTGCTTGGTTGTTTCGATAGACTCGTTGAGGGCGGCGGACTCTGGGATATTGTCACCTCATGGCGAGAAAGACGTGAATCATTTAGAACGTCATGGGCAGAACGAATCTTGAACGGCTTGTTGGGTGCCGATTCCGGGGCTTCCTCTTCTTCATCATCATAAGACATTCTGACCGCCGCTCTCGTTTGCTTTGGTTTCTTCTTCTTCTTGACGAGGTCGGACCGGTTTTCAGCAGATGGCGGCGGACTAGCTTGCCGCTTCTTCGACCGTGGTTCCAAATCATTGAAATATTTCACCGTGACTTCAGTGCTAATAATCTTTGTTGGATATAAAGGGCGTTCAGGGTCGTCTGGATCTAGTTCACTTTCGGCAATCTTGACAATGTTGTAGATACTATCCCCCATCACTCTGCCAAATAAGGTATGCCTTTTATCGAGTTGTCTGGCGGGGGCAAGGGTTATAAAGAACTGTGATCCATTGTCAGGAGCTGAGGATGAAGAGTCATTTGAAGAAGACGAGGCCATGCCCACAAGACCTCGATGAGAGAACCTCAAATGAGAATGGTATTCATTTCCAAACGGTTTCCCATTCTCGTATATACTAGTACCGCCCAATCCTGTACCGGTAGGATCACCGCCTTGGATCAAGAACCCGGGGACAACTCTGTGAAAGATTGTACCGTCATAATACCCGTCCAGACAATGCTGAAGAAAGTTCCTACAAGCGATCGGGGTCTCCTTGGCCCACAGTTCAATCTCAAGCGGTCCTTTGGTTGTATGGACAATGACCTTTGCTGTAGTCCGCGGTTCTATTGCCGACATGTAAGGGTTGGAATAGTAATTATAAAAACAAGTAGTGCGGCGTATCAACTTTAAATTACACGCTAGTAGGACATGACAACAACAACACTAGATGACTTGACATGTTACCAGAGTTGCCTGCGATAGAAGAAGTAACAGAATTTTTTTTATTTTTGAGAATGACAGGTGAGTGGCTGTATATAAAGACGTAGGTAATCATTGAGACGATAACCTGTACTACACCGCACCCGATATTTTAAACAACTATAGGATTTCAGTAACAGCGTACTCGTTTAAACCATACACACATATATACATTGCGCTTTATACGCTTATGAAGGAGTATTTTGTACTGCACTCTTTCATCGTGAGCGCATGATGATGAGTAGTACTGTAGTACAGTAGATGATGATGATGATGTCCCAAGGAAGACCCAACCTAAACAATCCACCTTCTAAACCACGGAGCTTAGCAAAAATGCCGGTAAGTAGTCTTCTGTTGGAATGGATTTTCTCTTTAGCAATGTTTTCTAACTAATCTACAGGCTTATCACTCTACCTTTCTATCTGAACCGGGGCAGCGGGAAGTCGGTGAGTTTTGCCTATAGAATGTTTCATGGCAACTATCATCTAACCCTTAATCACCAAGGCAACTTTGCTGTACTTCCGCTGAGAACGAAATTTCGAGGTCCTGCTTATCCTACTCAAGATGATTACGATATTTTGGATGAGATCATCGACCTATTCCGAGCAAATACTTTGTTTCGAAACTTTGAAATCAAGGGACCTGCTGACCGTACATTGATATACGGCATTCTATTTGTATCAGATTGTCTATCCAAACTGTCCAAAACTACCAGTCAACAGGAAGCAACCAAGATTCTTAATACGTTTGCTCTCGAGCATTTCACCATTCCAGGTGATCCTGGCTTCCCCCTAAACTCAATGTACGCTCCACCTCGAGATCACTCAGAGGCCGAATTCCTCAGACAGTATCTCCAGCAATTCCGCCAGGAGCTTGCTGTGCGGCTCATCAATAGAATTTACGCTCAGGATAACTCAAAACCGTGCAAGGTAGGAACAACATGATCCCACTATTTACAAGTTGCTGACTTTTGTTTTTTTTTTCTTTGTTTTCTTGTATGCTAGTTTTGGCTCGCTTTCACTCGAAGAAAGTTCATGAACAAGAGTCTTTCATAGATCTTGTCGACATTGTCCTTAGTCATAACTATATATATATATATATATATATATAAAACATATGAATTTATTACATTGGTACCTTAAACTTGTAGCTCAAGTGCATTTTTAACCACACCTACCAGCGCGGTTGTCTGAATCTTTTCACTACCTCCCGTACAGAGCCGATATTCAACATCTGCCATCCCCTCCAGTATAGCCATGCGAGCTTTGGGGTTGAGGTCCAACTTATCAAGGAGAGGTAGAATGCCAGATAGAATATCTGCAAGAGCAATTCCCTTGATGAGTTTGATCTGGTGGACAGATCTGACTGCCGAATCCCATTTCTCGGAAAGGAGACAGTCAAAAATGGCAGTTAAATCCGCCGGGTGCGGGGACCCAACCGAATCGTATACTGTATTCTCTGTGATGGGTTCTCCGTCAGGCACAGCGGCATAACATGCCTGTAACACATTGAGTGCTCTTCTCATATCTCCTTTGGATAGATCGACCAGAGCCTTCTCTCCCTCAGGAGTTATATTCACATGCTCTTGCCCAACTACATATTTGACTCGTGCCTCTATTACATCAACTGGTAGGGGAGAGAACCGGAATTTAGTGCATCTCGATTGGATGGCGGGGATAAGTTTGTAAGCGTAATTTGCCAGAATACAAAACCGGGTCGATTGCGTATACCGCTCCATGATTCTCCGAAGAGCATTTTGCGCTGCAGCAGTCATTGAATCCGCTTCATCAAGGATGATAAGCTTAAAAGTCGGAGCATCTTTGCCCTGACTCTTGAAGAATTGCCGGGTCGACGCAAAAGTCTTTATTTGCTCCCGGACAACATCGATGCCTCGATCATCTGATGCATTCAGCTCTAATACCATATACTTGAAATGCTTCCCGTATAATTCTCTGGCCATGGCAAGTACAAGCGACGTCTTGCCTGTCCCTGGAGGGCCATAGAATAGAAGATGGGGGAGTCGATCACTCTTTATGAATTTCCTTACTAATAACCTCACTTAGACTGTGTATCTTGGTAATTTCGAAAATCACTATCATACTTACTCGTATTGACCACATCTTGCTGTCCGTACATATCATCCATGGTCGGCGGCCGATACTTCTCAACCCTTGACGCGTGTCTGTCAGCTCACAACTCGGGCATAATTGACTCACATTACACTCACCATGGCAGGCTGTTATCAAGAACATCTTTCTCGGTTTCTACTCCCTTGCCATTCATACTGACAGTGCTGGTGGTGATAATACTCTGTACAACAGTGAGACGTGTTTCACGGGGGGATGCCTTTTCCACCACCTCTCTGCACTAACTACGCACAACCCCCACAACATACACCCACAGCAACACATTCATCTTTAATAGTATGTACTACAGGATGGGTGACTCTCCCTACTAATACGTGTTTAAGGCTGCCCTCTCTACTGCCCGGCAAGTGTCTACTGCCGAGTTAGTTTTTTTTTTCTCAAATCAGTAGTCCCAGTTTGATGAGCTCCACAACGGCCATCAGAACTTTTCTCAAGAATCCTGGTCAAAGATGAGTTCTGATAAACTACCAAATTTAGCTACAGATGCAGTCCTTAAATCCTCTGAACCGGTTCCGGAGGGGGCTGTTCACGTTGGAGGAATTGACTTTGATAAGAACCCCAATCCGTCTGCTAAAGATCTGGTCAAAGCAATGAAAGTAATGGGGTTTCAAGCGACATCTGTTGGTCAAGCCTGTGATATAATAGATCAAATGCGTCACTGGCGCGGGCCTTCAAAGCAGGATCAAGCCGAGTATGAAGACAAGTTGACAACATACAACGAAGAGAGTAGCAATCATTCACCACCAGAACCTCCTCAGGGAAACGAAAAGTGTACAATATTTTTAGGATATACCTCCAATTTAATATCGTCTGGGTTGAGAAGCACTCTCAAGTTCCTAGTACAGCATAAGCTGGTCTCTGCTCTGGTCACTACTGCTGGAGGAATCGAAGAGGATCTGATTAAATGTCTTGCTGATACCTATCTTGGAGATTTTACCTTACCAGGATCTGGTCTTCGGGATAAAGGAATGAATCGGATTGGAAATCTTTTGGTGCCAAATGATAATTACTGCAAGTTTGAGGAGTGGATTGTTCCGATCCTTGATGAGATGCTGAATGAACAGCAACAAAATGGGACTAGCTGGTCCCCATCAACAGTGATTGACCGACTGGGCAAAGAGATCGACAATGAAGACTCTGTCCTGTACTGGGCACACAAAAACCAAATTCCCGTTTTCTGTCCTGCCCTTACAGACGGGAGTCTGGGAGATATGCTGTTTTTTCATACCTTTAAAGCCAGTCCCCTCCAACTCAAGATTGACATTGTGGCTGATATCCGCAAGATAAACTCATTATCCATGGCGGCGCCAGCTGCCGGGATGATCATTTTGGGAGGTGGACTCGTCAAACATCATATTGCAAATGCCTGCCTCATGCGGAATGGGGCTGATTTCGCAGTTTATATAAACACTGGTCAGGAATTCGATGGCTCCGATGCCGGCGCAAGACCTGATGAAGCCATCTCATGGGGTAAAATCAAGCAAAATGCAAAATCTGTCAAAGTCTACGCAGATGCAACTGTTGTCTTCCCCCTCATTGTTGGGGCAACTTTTGCTAGCGGTGATGACTCGTCCATCTATAAAAATTAGACTCATCGTATATTGTAAATAGAAATTGAAAAGTTTACTGTGATTGCATAGAATAGAATATAAATTATTATATATATATATATATACCAAAGGACACGACTAGTTTACATAGAAATGCACATCAACGCCATCGAGAACAACAACAAAAATTAATGAAAAAAAAAAAAACCCTTAAAGCAATTTGGTATAGGAAAAAGCCCTTAAAATTAGGACCTGTCTCTACTGGGGCCACCATAGTTGTGCTGAGTTAAATCTCTGGCATCCGTAGTAAATGACGATATTGGGGGTAAAACCGTGACTGTAGCGGGCATCCTCTTATTTTCGGGAGGTGTAGATCGTCCGTACTCCTCTACAGTCACTGCATTGCTCGCCCTTGATCCTCGGATATCTGACTCTGTTGCATACGCCAAGTTACTATTAGCATCCAAGTAGGACGGTTTGCCCGCCGAGAACAATGGTGCCAGATGGCTCGACGACGACGATTGATTCGTCCGCCCAGACTCAATCCCTCTTGGGAATCTATAAGTTTGAAAGGACTTTTCCGAAGATGCCACACTGCTTGTGGATGGACTTTGGGCGCGTTCTGCATGACCAATACTCGTAAGTGGACCCCCCACACTAGTATCCCGAGAAGGTCGATTCATCATTGGCACATCTTCCTGACGATGTATCAGTTCGGGCCTCTCTTCATTGCTCACTGCTTCAGGAGATGAGTTATGTAACAATGAGTTGATATTTGAAGTATGATAAGTGGCCGGAGCATTTTCACTCTGATTTAATTTCTCGGCCGATTGTCTGCGGGTATCTTCTTGCTGTTGATATCGTACAGCATCCGTCAACATGGACAACGAAGGCAGTGTTGGCTGAGAAGTAGGGCTTGGAACTCCTGAACGATCTACTGATCTTGTACCTTGTTCATCTCCTACAGCTTCGTTCACAGTAGGTTGTGGGATCTCTGAAGGAGAAGTATTAGAATACCCAAAATACCCCAGACGAGGACCAGGAGGGAATTCATCGATAGAGACACGTTTTGGTAACGGAAGGTTCTGAATACTGGAAGATTGTACTTGCCCTTGGCCATACGGTAGATTACTGGCTCCAGTGACTGTGTTCCAGTAGGATGAGGCTTGTTGATGAATATCTGATGACGCGCCCTGACTCAGCGTGGCTCCAGTAAATAGAGGATCCGACCTTTGAGCCCTGTGAATACTTTCTTGCCTCCTACGGAAAGGCTCTGTGATAGTAATTGGCGGCTCGGGTGTTGGTTCCCCTTTGGCAAGAGTCTCATCAGCATTTCTCAATATCTCATCCCACCCCAGTTTACCTGCATTCCGGGTATAGTAGTTTTTCACCATAACTGCACTCTTTGTTTTCAAACACTTTGAGATTTCCTCCCATTGAGAACCAAAACTTGCCAGTAGCTTGGGGAACAATTCCATCTCATGCACACTCCAATAACTAGACGTTGTACTCTGCCTCTTCCCAGTTGTATGTTGTTGCGCAGGCATAACGCTTTGTGCCAAATTTGGAAGTGATGCCAATGGTATTGTCGTCGGAAGACCCGAGGGCGCTGTGAACCCTAATGGAACGGGCAATCTTGAACCTTTGGTCAGATTGTTGGGAGGAAAAGCCGCTGATGCAGCTATCACATTACTAGAAGGATCGGAGTATACAGTAGCAACAGGTTGTTGAAAAGCGGCCATACCTGCCAAAGCACTGATTGCATCTTCTTCGCGCTTCAACATCTCGTCTGGCGGAACACTATCTTCAGTGGCCTCTAGCGTTTTCGCGCCTGAAAATTCTTCTTCTTCCTTCTTTTCTTTTGCTTTCGTGCGAGACGTTTTGGATCTCTTAGGTCGCTTTTCATTGATAGATACTTGCACTTCGGACTGTGTACTTTTTCTTTTCTTTCCACCGTCTGGAACACTAGCCTCGACATTTCTTTCTTTAATCACTACCGAGGCATGCCCATTCTTGTCCACCATAGAAATCTCTGAAGCTCTTGCGGCAGCAAGTTCGGCTTCCTCGTGAGATGGGTTGTGGGGCTCTGAGGGTGCAATTTTCTCCCCGTCTGGTTCACTGACATGAACGGCACCCGACTCTTCAACACTAGAAGAAGGGACATTCACAGAAGAGGGTCCATGGAGTCGTTCTTTGGTGCCACTTCTCTTTAGAGTCTTGCGATTAGACCGCTTTGATTTAGCAGCGAGCATGCCTTTATAATCGCAAGCCTTCTTAGTACGGTAATAGTGCAGGACACATTCACTTGCAGATCGCGAACCACCCATTAAAGAAGAGATTTTCCCAAATTGCTTTGGATGTTTGAGGAAAGCTTCGCAGAACTGTTTTTGTTCTTCTGAGGAGAAATTGTCGACGCCATCAGTGAACAGTCTTTGATACGGCACTGATTTGTCAACGATTAGATTGTTTGTATCGATGAATCTCTCTCGTTCTCGTTCCTTAGGGTCAAGGATCATGTTTGGAATGACCGCTGACGTCCGAACCGCTCGTACTGAAGGGTCTTTAGCGGTCTCTCGTTCTAATGATGCCAGAATCTCTAGAAATTCTGCCTCCGATCGGACTGTATCGCCATGACGGCTACCTCGACCAACTTTCCTTGTTTCCGACCCAGCATTTGGTCCAAAACGTGAAGCATCATTATTGGTTCCTGGTGGAGGCTCAGATGACCGTTCCCTGGTGGAACTGGTATTATTGTCAAAAGATTCGAGATCAAGTGCTTCACATTTTTCAAGCCATGACTTTCGAAGATCGCAATATTGTCGTTGCAGTGTGTACCCTTTTTGATAAAGCTCTTTTCTGCGATGACAAAGCTTTGCAAGAAGAAAAGGCTCTATGACTTTTTCATGCTTTATCTCGTTCAAGTGGAATATTTCGTACTCTTGCAAAGACTTGACGGGTTTACAAAGAGCATACTTAAAGAGACCTTTTCGTAATCCCATTTGTCGTTCCTTGTTTGCTAATAACAGACGATAATCAGAGTCATTGGTATCAGCAATCACGCTCTTGGTATTTATACTATCCATCTTGTCCAAGGCAACATCTACGCCTCTCATTGGCTCAGCTTCATCTTTCTCCTCTAAAGTTTCATGTTGTAGAGATTCATCGATCAGACTGACTTCATTCTGCAGCTCAGACTTTCTTGAATGTAGTCTCTCCAGAGCTCCCTCTTGATTGATAATATCCTTCTGCAAAGTCTTCAATTTAGTTTGGATCTCATTGATGGCAATTTCATCATCAAGGGATTTGTCGGATGTGATAGCTAGTTGCGTAATGTTAGTGTTAAATCCGTTACTCAAAAGAACTAGTCAACTCACTTTGCGTAGAAGTTTCATCTTCGTGATCTTTTCGAGTCTCGGTATCGATGGATGTAATTGGCACATTTTCAGATGGGGTTAGTTTCTCGGTTTTGAGAACTTCTGATTGAACCTCTTCCTGCTCAGTATCATTTTGAGCTTTATTATCTTCAGATTCTTCAACGGGAGCCTCATCAGGTACCGCAGGATGATTTAGATCAGCTTTTGGATGTTCTTTTCCTTCTTCCGTACCTACGCTGTCAAGCTTCGTCTCCCCTATCTGCTCATGCAGATTTGTCTCCACCTGCGGCACCGCCTCATGTGCTACCGTTTTCGTTTCAACACCGTTTTCTTGCTCCGGAGATTTTTTGCTCGTCGTTGGCGGTGATTTTGAGGTAGAAGAAGAGTTCTTGGGCTCAATAAGGTCTTTGTTTGTCTCGGAAATCTCTGGCCTCTGTGTTTTGTTTTGAGTCGTGGAGTCTAGACATTCAGAAGCATGTTCTGGCTTCTCGTCTACTTGGTCTCCAGATGTGTGAGTACCCTCGCCCGGGGATTGAGTTCGTTTCGGAGTTTCCTTCTGCGTATCTGTTGGTGCAGAATCCTTATTTTCAGACATATTGTTATTGTGTGAGACATTGTACTGGCTGAGATCCTTAGTATCTCTGTGAGGGGTATTTTCTCCAGATTGAGATAGTTTTATCGTGGTAGATTGGTGTGGACTAACGGTATTTCGGCTTCTCGAACTACTCCGACTTCTGCTTCTACGTTCGGCATCTTCTCCGTACCGAGAAACAGCAGAAAGGGTGGTTGCTGGACTCAGTCGTCGACGAGGTATTAATGATCGATCAGATTCGCCCGTGGGCTTCCCCCGTTCTCGGGGATGATCTGGGGACATGTCATCATAGTAGGGGATAGATGGGCCACGAGAAGAATCCAAGTGTCGAATACGGCTAGAGGAATGATCTCTTTCCAATTCATAATCTCTAGAATTTCCACGGTAGCGCGAGTCCCATAATGAATTTGATCCGTAGTGACCATGATATCTGTCGTCGTAGCGATCTCTCCTTTCATGATCGCGATTACTATCCCATCCACGGTCGAAGGTCCGACGGCGACCGTCTTCTTTTTCCCGTCCTCTCGTTGGTAGTGGCGGTTCGTATTTGCGAGAATCAGTGCGATCGCTTTCCCGGGCATGAAAAGACCTGTCGTATTCTGGAGGCCGTCTACTATAGAAATAGTCCCCTTCCCTTTTAGCGGTTCTTGAAGAATCATAATCTAGAGTATCCCGGCCCGAGGGGTGGGTCGCTGGGGTATAGGGTGACGATACTTCAGGAACACCGATATTATGGTGACTGTTGCTATCGAATCGAGGTCGGTTAGTGCTAGATGAAACTGGAGAGCGTGATCTCAAGTAGTCTGGGGGACTATTCTCTGCTTTCTTGTAGACAGGAGGTGAACGCTCAGCAAGGCCTGGATTCGAGGGGGCCCGGCCTCTATTGTATTCGTAAGCCGAAGCCGAAGCCGATTTATAGGATGGCGTGGAGGTACGACGGGGCGAGCGACTAGATGGATACGAGGACGAACCCATGGGGCGAGGAGACAGTTGTCGGGCAGAGTTTCGTGGTTGATCCCCAGTATAGTACCGAGAGTCTCTCTCACGTTCCCATGAGCTACTGGAGTAATCAGCATCACTGTGTCTTGGAGATCTCGATTGATGAGAAAAGGTTGGTGAAGACTGACGTCTCGGATACCCCAACTGTCTGTCACTTTCTGAGGCAGCAGACGACGAAGAACCTGGCCGTGACTTCCATTTTGAAACTAAACCACGTCGGCGTTTATATTCAGCAGCCTCTTTCTCTCGTCTTTCTCTATCTCTTTCCCGCTCTTCGAATCTCCTCGAGTCAGAATGGAGGGGTCGGCCCCCGATCGGAGGGGTACTGCCCGAGTGAGAGTATCCAAACCCATAAGGTGGGATCCGAGGTCGATGAAAGCTAGAACTTCTGGAGAGACTATCTTCATAATTGCGTTTTCGGGAGTTGCTTTGAAATTCCATACCATCGCTGGATAAGGGTGAATGCTGAGTTCCTCGTTCGCTTGAATGATCGGAGCCTACATCAGACTCTGTGAATTTTTTGCCATTCTGGGTTGAA
Source organism: Trigonopsis cantarellii (assembly GCA_030574495.1). NCBI lineage: Eukaryota > Fungi > Ascomycota > Trigonopsidomycetes > Trigonopsidales > Trigonopsidaceae > Trigonopsis > Trigonopsis cantarellii. The sequence goes on from JAJMFB010000037.1 coordinate 32,362, forward strand.
GGGTGCACATGTAATTTCGACGTTGATGTTGATGAATGACTGATGCCTGTCGGAGAGGTCCCACTTGGGACTGTCGTCGTCGATTGTTGTCCGCCATCAGCAGCGCCTTCAAGAGACGCATTATCCTGCATGCGGCCACTCCCTCGCTAACAAGAATCAGAATATGCGTAAGGCCGAGTTGGCCGAGTTGGCCTCACGGCACTCAAAGATGGGGGGAGGGGAAGGGGTTTTTGGAGACAGACCTAATTGACAATTAATATTGTCAATGCCCTTCGACTCGAGTAAGATCAAACTCACACAATTCGATACTAACCAGGTTGCTTTGGTAGAGGCCTAAAATGTGGAGGGGTCTCGCCTTTAAATGATAGCTCACGTAAAGGACACGTATCACACTCTTGTTTCGATAGTCTTTGCCGTCGTCTTTCACTGTATTTCACTGCTTTTTTTCTTTGTTGGTCGGTCAGTCGTCCTAGTAGTAGAGTAGTGCCCCCCGAGATGCTCATCGAGGCATTGGCATGGCAACGACACTGTTCGAACATGACTTTGACAAAACACACACACATCTTGCGGGATCGCTGATGCTACTCACTTACTCACTCAATTCATCTCATTTCAAAGGTTCACGTTTAGATTTATATGAGAAATTAAAATTTTTTTTTCCTGATCATTTAATTGAATCTATCTAAAAATAATAATATAACAGCATCGCATACAAATCAATTGCACACAATATTACATGAAAAGGAAATTCGATATGCTTATTCATATAAGCAGATACATGCAGAATTATTCAACATCTTGTGATAATTAAATCCTCAGATGTTTTTGACATTAAAAAAAAAAAAAATAAAACAAAAAATAAAAGTTAAAAAAGTAAAGGTTAAAAGGAAACTTGAGAGACCATAAGAAACCCAAAGACAAGAACATGCAACCCTAGAGATGGAATAAGAAGAGAAAGCCTTCGTCTTGCTGGCATATGCAAAAATGTACAAATATATTCCAGAGGCTTGAAATTTCAGCCAAGGGAGGGAAGAATCGAAGAGAAAGAATCATAAGCCATGCAAAAAGCTCTTTTTTTTTGGATTTTTGTTTTTTTTTTTTTCGTAGTCTTCGCAAACTTTTTTTTTGGTTTGATGGAAGGATATACCTGTTAAAAGTTTATTTAACAGTCAACCAAGTTGGCAGCAGCAAGGAGGATGGGTCGGCACTGGTCGCCAATAGACTCGTCGTAGAGGTTGTAGAAGTCACCAGACAAGCACTGGTAGAAGACGGATTGGTTTCCAAGAGTAAGAGATCCGTTAGGAGCAATGGACCATCCAGCGGCATAGATGGCACCGGCTTGGGGTGGGGGACCGTCAAACTGGAGCTGATGGTTGGCAACAACAGAGAAGATTCGTCCGTGAGAGTCTGTGATGATACTATTCTGAAGAGTGCTGTTCAAGTTGCCTTCAGCATTGCAGGCAACATAGCTACCTCGGGCATCAGTGGCAGTCTCAGAGGGGGCTGATCCGGTTGTAACAGTGGCGTCAGCATTGATTTGTCCATCGCTAACTTGGGCAGCGACGGTAGCGGTAGCAGGGGCAGTAGCCTGAATTTGACCATCAGTGATTTGAGAGATGGCAGTTCCAGTCTCAGCAGCCTCAGAAGTGCTGGTGGCGGCCTGAACTTGACCGTCAGTGATCTGGGAGACAACCTGAGCAGTGGATTCTTCAGCAGCAGTGCTGGTGGCAGCCTGAACTTGACCGTCAGTGATCTGGGAGACAACCTGGGCGGTGGTTTCTTCAGCAGCAGTGCTGGTGGCAGCCTGAACTTGACCGTCAGAAATCTGAGAGACAACCTGAGCGGTGGTTTCTTCAGCAGCAGTGCTGGTGGCAGCCTGAACTTGGCCGTCAGAAATCTGGGAGACAACCTGGGCGGTGGTTTCTTCAGCAGCAGTGCTGGTGGCAGCCTGAACCTGACCATCAGAAATCTGGGAGACAACCTGGGCGGTAGATTGAGCTTCAGCAGTGCTGGTGGGTGCTTGAACCTGACCATCAGTGATTTGAGAAACAACCTCAGCGGTAGATTGAGCTTCAGCAGTGCTGGTGGGTGCTTGAATCTGACCATCTGTGATCTGAGAAATAGCTTCAGCAGTAGTGGTAGGAGCAGCAGTGCTAGTGTCGGCTTGAATCTGACCGTCGGAGATTTGAGAGACGGCCTTGTTGGATCCATCGGAACCGTCGTCGGTGGAAGTGGCACTAGCAGAGGTAGCAGTATCGGTAGCATTACCAATGGGAATAACAACTAAACCGAAGCTTTGGGAATAGTCGGTGGCATATCCATCAGGTGCCGAAGCTGTTGGCGTTAAAGTGGTCCAGTCGTCTGAAGGTACATAGGCACCCAAAACTGTCGAAGCAGCAACTATGAGGGAAGAAGCAGCAATTGAGTATTTCATTGTTGTTGTATGTGATATAGCTAAGTGGTCCTCTTTATATATCGAAAGGTTTTATCTGAGCAATTGAAATGGCCAAAGACAAAGAGAACCAGAAGAAAAAAAAGTGTGAGATCGAGTTGATGACAGCATGAGGGGAACTGTTCTGTCTTTATATAGACGAGCAAGCGAAGGCCGGATAGTTAGTGCTTTGGTGGTGTCTATTCAGCCCCGTCTATTTTTAACCGTATTTCCCATTTGATTCAAAGCGATATTAACTGAGATGTGCAGGAAAAAGAAACTTAAGCACAGTCTAAATTTAATACGTTTTAGTGTGCCAGCAAGCTAAGGATTTACTAGCCGCATTAAGTTAGTTAGCAAGTTCAAAAACATGCTCAAAGTGTTCCCCGACAACCGAGCTTATTTTTCGGGGCGCTGGTCAACTTCCTGATTGGGAATAAAATACTGTGATCGCTCAGCACGGTTCGATTTTGTAAGTAAGTGCAAAATGCACAGAGTGAAATTTTAATACTCAACACAGTAGTGCCGTCGAGTTTGATATGGTTAATTTTGGGACGTGGTTACAGAACTCGACGGCAAATGTTATGCATTTACGTTCTCGCTTATGTACGCAAAAAGAGTGATAGCACCCCATTGGGATTTACAGAACACATTTGAGCCTATAGGTGCTTTGAGACTGTTTCTATTCCAGACCATTTGATCCTGTCATAGCAGGTGAAGAATAATTATGGAGGGGAAAATTTGTCATTCAACAACGACCTTTCCAATAAGCTTTTGCACTAGCCTAATGGGGTAATCAACCAGGTACGTCCAGCAATTGGGCAAAACTCAAATTAGAGAGACATGCATATTGAATGACTCCATGGTCTTCTGACCTTTAGAGACTATCCTTCTTCTGCGCTTGTACGACTGCTACCGATATGAAAACTATTCAGCTCGTACTTCTTATTCAATGGTATATTGCCGTTAGCACCTTAAGTTCCGGGTACTTTTGTCTTTTTCCCTTGTTTCGGCAAGTTGGTGTGGGTTATGTCCTTCGTAATATGCGCGATGATGCATGCCCAATAAAAAGATTTGAGTCCCCCCATTGACATTACCGAAGTGCCCTTCGGAAAGGATTTCTTTAAGTTACGTTTATTTAGACAGCACGCGGGGACATTTTATTTCCTCTCTAATTCAAATATCTAAATATAGGTTCAACCATGACTAAATCCAATCTTACTATAGCTAGCTGATATCATCATTAATGTACGGAAGACAGACAAGGTACGGCGGTAAGTTCTAGCATGAAACCATGTTTTTACCAAGTTAGTTATATGCTATACTTTTCGGGTACGAGACTTGGATCTGTCTCTTCCGTCATACTGTAGTAGCTTTTGAGATTAACTAGATGTGTTACCAGATATCTGACATTGCTGATTGTGCCTGTAAAAAGTATTCCTTTTGTTAACATGGCACAATTGAGACGGTGATCGACCTAGTGTTTAAATCTTGTCCAACTATTGAATGGTACTGAGCAGCCAGATAACTACCATTGTCCCTTTCCCCTAATTTTATTCTCTGTTTAGCAATTAAAATTGTAGCGTTATTATTATCTAGTGTCTCAAAATATGTCGAAACAAGCGGGAGAAAAACCCTCGTGATGTGTGCAAAAGTGCTTATTTGTGGGAGTTTTGCTATTGTTTATCTTTACGCGTCGCGAGGAAGGCGGCATCGCAAAGTAAGAATGAGTTCTCTTTCTCGAATAGCGTCAGTCCATGTCGAAGATAGTGACTTGACAGTGATTTCCGGCGGTACCGGTATGAATAAATATGATACATAACTTTGTCTTCTCTTTTCCTTCTATCTGGGGGTGTCATTGGAATCAATTACCACCAACAAAGGAATAACATATTCGCTGGCATGTCTGACTCAGTTTAGCAACGAATCTTTTGGTTCCGCTTTTACAGTGCTTGTCGCCTCGGATCTCATTTATTCTTCCTATCTCTGATAATGGTGGATCGACAGCAGAGATCATGCGCGTCTTCGGAGGACCAGGGATCGGAGATCTACGATCACGTCTCACGAGACTTATTCCCGATAAATCAGCGAGCCTGCGCGAAATTTTTGGACACCGGCTGAGTACTGACCGAACAACTGCGAAGCATGAGTGGCTCTCACTCGTTGAAGGTACCCATGTCCTATGGGCGCCAGTCGGCCCTGGCAAACGCGAACTTATTCGTGCTTTTTTGGTACATGTTCAAATGGAAATTGCCAAACGGACGAGACCTCACCGAGAATTTCAATATGAAGATGCCAGTGTCGGGAACTTATTTTTGACCGGGGCGCGCTTGTTTACTGGCTCTCTTCTGTCGGCAGTTGAACTTTTTGAGCGGGTCACTGAGATCGAATCTTCAGTCAGAGTATTGCCTGCGATCAATTCAAATTTCAGTCATCATATCGCTGCCGTGCTCGAAAATGGAGTTGAAATTCGAGGACAGAGTCAAATTAGCCACCCATCCAAGCCCAATCCAGGAAATCTACACATCTCTCTACCAAATACTGATCACAGCGAAGATGCCTATCCTCCGTTTACACACCCGGATCTACTCATGGGGCAGCAACAGTTTTCTAAAGAGAGTGGAGAATCAACCCCTCTCCCTTCACCTATCTCCAGAATTTACTACATAAACCCTTATGGACAGGAAATATATCCAAGCGCTGACACTAGGGTGTTGGAGACGATACAAAATACGAAGGTTCTTATTTACTCTATAGGAAGCTTGTTTACTAGTATAGCACCGGTCCTCGTACTAAATGGCATGGGAGAATCTATCAAAATGAGCACTGCTACCCGAAAAATATTGATAGTCAATGGCAGCGAGGATCGTGAAACGAGCGGGGGAGGCCCTTTTACACTTTCTCGGTACGTCCAGACAGTACACGATGCGTGTCTCAGTAGCTTAGTTATCACACAGCTGTCCACAGTCGGAATTAGCCCATCGACGACACGTCAAGGTGAAGAAAATGATAGTCAACTCTCAAAGCCAGCGGAATCGCCATTCATAACTGATGTCGTATATCTGGACATTGATCCTGCCGCAATAGGCGAGAATTTCAGGCAGCGCATACTACATTCCGACACGGACAAACTTCTCCGAGAGTTTAATGTTCAAGTACACCCGGTCAGGGGTTATTGCGATGACACATTGGGTATCGTCTACAATCAAGCTGCCCTGGATGAGGTTCTCCTGAAGTTGTGTAAAGTTTAAAAAACTGGGGATGCAACCAGCCCCAGCCGTTTGGGTCGGGTTTAAGGTTAAAAATAGAAGCGTAAGATAAAAGATTTGCTGCTTAAGATGTCGATCTTAGTTGCTAAATATATTAGTTAAAGTTAAACTTTTAAGTTCTGCGCTAACCAGGCGCTAACTTCATTGGTAATCCAAAGATGGCCGCTTTTGGAAAGGATCAATTTCCCGCCTCCTTTAAATGTGCTCAGACAATGTTGGCGGGACTCAACAAGCACAGAAAATCACCATGTTATGATCGTATAAGTGGAGAGGAGAAATAATTATTTGAAACCCGTCGAAAACTTATGGAGCTTGTATTTTTTGATCTCCAGTAGTAGGGTTACGCTAAAATTAGTAATTTTTTTTTTTTTGAGTGATGGTGCCCTCCGATTGCGTTGCGAAGAGCCCCTTGTTGCATCGTGCGCAATTTTCAAAATAGCCCATGTACAATGCACACCAATTTGCCCAATCAATTTTTGGCAGACCCGTATTAAGCCTGCAAGAAGGCACAACTTGCTACGAACCTCAAAATAGTTTAAAACAGATAACCTTTTTTGGCGTCGTAATGTCTATCGTTTTTTTCCGATCCATCTGAAGGCTCCCATTCATATGTTTCAACTTAGAAAGAGTGTCACAATAGTTATAGAGCGACGAATAATTATCCGAAGATTACTAGACACTGCATTAAAAAAATTTAAATCCCCAGTAAAGCATACATTTTGATCAAAGTAACGGGCGATGACCGAAGTCAAGCTAAGTTTTAGCGTTATTTTTTAGTCTCGCAGTAGGCATACTAAAGGCTTTCGACATCTATGTCTCTGCCAAGTTCGTGCCATTTGTGTGATCTAAGTCCGCATCTGAGTAGGGCAAGGTTGAGGGCGCTTCGGTTCGTCGTAGATCAGAACCTTGTTTATCGGGCCGTTTTTAACCCCGCAATTTAGAGATTCTGCCCACCCACGCTATAGAACAAGCTTGAACCTTCACTCTTTTTCAGAAAAAGAGCGCACATTCCAGATTTACGTTTGCACGTCAACCACGTTCATTAATACTATGGCATCTCTTATTGTGCCTTGTATAAACTTCCACTTTTATTCTAGATTGTTCGACCAAATACATTTAATCTTTGGGACAGTCATGTTTTGGCCTGGAACTTACGTGACAACTCGGAATTTCTAGACCAGAAAGCTACTAGTGAACTTTTTATTGAAGTGACCCGAACTTGTTAAGGAACATGCCATTTTCGTTTTTGACTTCCACCCCCACCTTTGATAGAAAGTCGACGGAATATCTGAAAAAATGGGCATTTACCGAAAGTAGAAAGAAGTAAAATAAAGAGAAGAAAAATCAGACTCAAGATTAAACATTGCACTTGGCTCGAGAGGTCATATGGCATGAGCTGAAATGGATTCTTTGACAAGGACAACAAGGTTGATGCAGTAAGTCGCTCATCTAATGGGCTTCTGAAACCCACTCTTAGGGTCAGGTTTTCTTAAAAAGTCAGAAATACTACAGCGCTTTTGGCGGTTTTCAGGGTCTGACATTTTGTTGAAGTAGATTTAGTCGTCCAGTTCTCGAGATATTAAGAGATCATATCTTGATAAATAGGGCTAAAGTCGAGAACAAAATTTACCCATAAACTACAGTGAAAGTATAAGAAACTGTCACATCTGTCTGGTTTAGAATCAATAAAACATTGTTGTTGGATTTTGACAGTTTAGACAATATACGGAACATACGGTATTAAGGCCCGCTAATGCCGGCAAATCTTCTTTTTGACAGGCAACCCGTTTTGGGATTCATCATCTAAAGAAGGAACAATTGCTGTAAGCAGCCAAACAGACAGCAACGTCATATCCCATTGTAAGTTTTTACTTAGGGGAGTGTATCTGGAGACATCTCCTCTCGTATGATTAAAAAAGACTCTCTTGATTCCAATTATGTATACCGAACCTAGCGACTAATTAGGAGGGGGTCTTTTCTAATTCGCTATTGTCCCTCCAATTATTCCCCACGGAGTATCGGACAATGCAACGCCGAATTGATCGGAAGATCAACTCCCGGTCGATAAAAAAAAAAAAAAAAAGGATTCATCCGGTTCTAAAGTCTTTAGAAGTGGATGAATGTTTTACAGATCCGAAGATGCCGTTCAATTAGAGAAATAGCCAAATTCAGAATTTCATCAATTACAACGCGGGGTTTTGCGTGCACTGAGACTACATCTTGGCCAACGGGTGAGCTAATTTGATGGTTAGCTTGCTTTGCGCAATATTGTCTGATGTTTCTCGGACATACAATCTTGGTTATCGTGCCGATCTCTTTTGTTTTGTCTTGTAGAATGTCAAACTTTTATTAAGACTAAGATTGCGGTATAGTTAGCCGGATTTGCCCAAAATGATTCCCACACGTAATAGCTTCTCTGTGATCAGCATTCTTAATGTGGTTAGATCAACGCTACTGATTGTATTCCCCGAAATGTGGCTTCAATTGTTTGTTCAGAATAGGACATTATATATTCATGTGCAGAAATAGACATCAGTCATACTAAAATATACAGAGTAAGGTTTTAACTTGTGAAGCATAATCTAAAACTCGTCACCAATGAAAATGAGCAATGCTCTTCAGTTCTTCTCAGACTCCTGATGAGATATCCAATCGTTGAGGCCATACTTATTTCGAGCAATTTCGATGGCGTAAAACTAGTATCATCCTTGTTAATCAATTTATTGTCTAGTAAGGTTAGTTTCACGGACGACTCACTTGCATACGGGGGACGAAAATGGTATTCTCTTCATTGTATTCCCCATGAGAATCCGTTCTTAAAAGTGTCCCGAAGTTATAATCATCAATCTGTAATGCAATGGATTAAATAAGTATACTACAGAGATCAGAATCATGGTAACATATCGTACCAGTTTTTCATATTTGAGCATCCATTCCCGCCATCTCTTCTTGCCGTCGACGGATTTCATATGATCTTCATTGATTTTTTTGACAGCCTCATGATCCTTATACTCGGGAAAGGCTTCTATGAAGCTGTTAAATATATCGTCATCCATCCTAATTTTGATATTAGAAAGATAGCAGGAATAAACGATTCAAAATAGATAATCTCCTACTTTGTCAAGTGCAGCTTGGTTCCTGGAACCTTTTCAAGAAGTCCCCAATATGTTTCTAGATACTCTCGTATTAGTATACCTCCACGCGCAAGTGCACATCTTTGAAGAGATCATACGGGCTTGGATGACAGCTTTGACAGCAAATTGTTTCTCGATCTGTTAGGGCATTGGGTAAATGTTAGAGCTAAATGACTAGAGCCACTAAATCAGGCTGCAAGGTACCCACATCTTCTAAATTTTCAGCTGCATTCGGGTCAAAATTTCCAGGTAAAGACATCTTTAGTAAATTGATTAGACAAGTCTTCCTTCTAACGGCGGATCTGCTTAGGGTATATCGTAGGATTTTTAAGTGATTAGGCACTTTTCTCCCAGCGTCATTTCCATGAGATCCGGACAGTCAGCCGCGCACGATACGGATCTATGACTTCAATGGCACCTAAAGATGAATAAATAGTTGCAGAAATCAGCCAGATATTTCGGACGCCTCAATCGAGTCTTGTTGTGAAGGCTTTACGTTATTCTATTGGATAATCAAAGACTGTGCCTGAAACTATTTGCAAAATATCTCTAGTCTGGATGAAATTGCATTTCAATAGTCTGTAACAACAGTTCAGTTCATTCTATTCAACTCTCACGGACAAATCACCGTCTCATGGTTTGAATCTTATTAATGTGAAATTTTGACGGATAGGAGCCAATTTGTCTTTTTCCGATCGAAATCTATAAAACGAGTGACCTCTGCCCCATATACATACGAGCAAATCTTATTCACTTCCGATATTTGTTCGAGAAGTCTCCGGTCACAAAGTACCGCTTAGATGATCATTGCCTTTGATTTCCATACCTTTAGGATTCACTTGCAATATCGAGCGGAGGGTTGTGCGGCTCAAGTCTGTCCCAAAGTTACCCTGTCTAATTCCTCCCAAAGAATTTTTACCGAGGATGGAAAAAAAAAAAAAATAAAATTTCTATCTTAGAAAAAGAACTATCGCAACTCCCGGCAACATTATAGAATGGGTACAGCAAAGAAGGAAAAGAGCAGAATTGCTCGTGAAGGGAAGGTTAAGGATGGAAACCTCAAGGTCAAAGGTGAAAACTTTTATCGGTAAGTACACACGCTATCTTCGTACTGTTTGCGACAAACAGATTGACTGACTGCTTCAAAGTGATGCCAAAAAAGTTAATCGGTTAAAGATGTACAAAGAAGGGCGAGCTGTGAGAGATGCTTCGGGAAAGATTACTCAGGCAGCGTCCTTTCAATCTCAGGAAGTTCCAAAGGCTCGAGTTGAACCGAATAAGAGGTGGTTTGGAAATACTCGAGTTATTGCCCAAGACGCTCTAAGCCATTTCCGAGAGGCATTAGGAGGCAAGGCTAGAGACCCATATCAAGTTCTTCTTAAGCAGAACAAGTTACCAATGTCACTTCTCGAGGAGTCAACGGCTCAACCTCGTGTACCCATTGTACAAACAGAACCCTTTTCTCAGACATTTGGGCCCAAGGCTCAAAGGAAAAGAGCCAAAATATCCGCAAGCTCAATACAAGATCTCGCAGAGGAAACAAATCAAAGCCATGAAAACTATGCCGAGCGGTTAGAAAATGACAGCCGGCTGCATGAAGCTAATCCAACTGATTGGGTACAGGAAGCTCGAGAAGCTGTGTTTAGCAAAGGTCAATCGAAGCGAATATGGAATGAATTATACAAAGTCATAGACTCGTCAGACGTTGTGGTGCATGTCCTCGATGCTCGCGATCCTGAAGGTACTAGATGCCGTATGGTTGAACAGTATATAAGGAAGGAAGCCCCTCATAAACATCTTATCTTTGTCCTTAACAAGTGCGATCTTGTTCCCACATGGTCAGCGGTAAGCTACATCTCTTTTTTTTTTTTTTTCTTTTTTAATTTGCCCCAACGGTTTTGTCAAGAGGTTTTTCTAGTTGTCCTGTTATACAGGCAACTTTTTAACCATGAAATGTCCTCTGTTACGTCGTTGGAAAATCGACGTCTGGCTGAACCTATGTCCTCTCGTTTTGAGTTGGATCTCTGGCTATGACGAATCCCAGTTTTGAGTTGAGCCGTCAGGTTATTTTAGATTCTGGTGTGCTCATAGTTACGGGGCTTACAGACTTAATTTTTCTTTTCTTTTTTCTTGTCATCTATACCTGCTACTTTTCTTTTCATGAACATTGAAAACTAACGTGTGTTCTCGGTTTAGGCTGCTTGGGTAAAAACACTGTCAAAGGACTACCCGACTCTTGCATTTCATGCATCCATAAACCATTCATTCGGTAAAGGAAGCCTAATACAACTTCTGCGTCAATTCTCAATATTACACAAGGATCGAAAACAAATTTCTGTTGGATTTATTGGATATCCTAATACTGGCAAATCGTCGATTATAAATACTCTGCGAAAGAAGAAAGTATGTACTGTTGCTCCCATCCCAGGAGAAACCAAAGTTTGGCAATATATTACTCTTATGAGACGGATCTTTTTGATTGATTGTCCTGGAGTAGTACCTCCTAGTAGCAAAGACACTGAAGAGGATTTGCTGTTTCGGGGTGTCGTGCGAGTCGAAAAAGCATCTTATCCTGAACAGTACATTCCAGGGCTTTTGAAAAGATGTAAGGAGACTCATCTGTCACGTACCTATGAAATATCCGGATGGTCATCGCCATCAGAATTTCTCGAAATGCTAGCTCGTAAAAATGGTCGACTGCTCAAAGGAGGAGAAGTTGATGAGTCAGGTATTGCCAAGATGGTGTTGACTGATTTCATGAGGGGCAAAATCCCTTGGTTTGTTGCACCTCCCAAGCAAGAGGGCGAGGATGGTGAAAAGACTGATTTTGGGAGTGATCGTAAGGGAAGGCTCGGTGAAATGAGGACCGATCCCAGTGCTGACGTTACTTCTAATAATGAGGAAGACAGCGAAAGTGAGGAGGATGAGTTGAAGAGCGAGAGTCATGACAGTGATGAGGAGATGGGCGAGGAAGGGGATGAAAAACAGGAGGACAAAACCTAATGATCGGATCAAAAATGTTTTTTTTTTTTCCTTTTGAATTCTTGCACTAGCAAATATGTACATTGATTGATTGTTTTGTTCAATTGTGATGGTTTCGGTTCCGGGCTTGCTTTTTCTCTCTTTGCTTTTTTCTTTCGGCTCCTTTAATATATTGTAATTTCATCTATAAGTTTCATTGATTCAGATTACTGAAGATTTACTATCAATAGTGCGAATGGCGAGTTAATAGATGACAGCCTTTACTCGACTTCTCTATTTACAACTTTATGTACAGTGAGTTTAACAAGACTTATCATTTATCGTCATAGGATTTCCTTCTCGACAACTTCATGGCATCTCGGACAGAGGCTGTCTACGTCAGTAGCTGTATACTGCCAGCATCTGGGACATTTATCAGCAGTGGAGCGAGAAACATCAAGAATGAGCGGTTCATCATCCACTAATGTAAATTCGGCACGGAATTTATTTGCCGTGCCATCATCCGAGGTAGAAACAGTAGCCATAGGCTTAATGACAAACTGCGAGGCCATACAAAAGTTAGCGAGCGAGTCCTTGTATTGCTCCAAAAGTCGCATATTAGCAGAATTAATATTTCCTCCAGCCTCATTAGAACCGCTAACTTCAATGCGACACTCCAAGAAACTTCTGAAAGCTTTTGCACGCCTTCCATCGGTCATTGCAATATTAGCGGCCGAAATTAATTTGCGTAAAATATTAAAATCATGCTCTAGTCCAGGATTGTACCAAGAATCGTTTATATTTGAAAGCAGGTCAGTTTGTTGCGGAAGTTCATGACCTTGAGTCAGAAATAAGGGGGCGTGATGCCAAGTTTCTTGGACTAATAAAGGTAGTATTGGGGAAAGATATGCAATATAAACTTTCACAACCTGTTCAGTTTGTCAGTAAGAAATTCTAAGATAGGGTTGTCAAGCAAAAAGTCAGTCTCAATTTACCTCATATAAGACAGTCTGAACTGATCTCCGAGAGTGACTGTTGGGTGCATCGGCATAAAGCCGATCTTTTACAATATCAAAATAGAAGCTGGAAAGGTCATGATTCATATGTCTCAAGAACGCTTGGATTACCTTGTTAAATTCGTACCCTTCGTAGCCTCGTTCAACAGAATCGCAAAGTTTTAAAGTTTGGTGCAGTATGTACTGATCCAAATTAGTGAGCTCCTTTATTGGTACACGATTGTATTCGTGAAAGTCCCCCAGATTTCCAAGCAAATAGCGAAGCGTTGTTCGGAACTTTCGAAGAGACTCTCCGGTTTGGCGAAGGACAACATCACCGACAGCCATGTCTTTAGTGTAGTCACTCTGAGCAACCCACAGCCTGAGACCATCGACACCCAGAGCTGGAATCTTTTTATGTCCATCTATTATATTTGTCGGAGTGATCACATTACCTATTGATTTCGACATTTTTATCCCTTTCTCATCAAGGAAAAATCCGTGGGTCACGAGAGTTCCAAAGGGGGCTTTTGGTTTTGGCTCCTCAGAAGAGGCAACCTTGGTAAGTAAGGAAGATTGAAACCATCCTCTATGCTGATCAGAGCCTTCTAAATAGACGTCGGCTAATGGCCGGCCTTGCTGGGCCCTTTGCTTTCCAAACTTTTCTACCAATGTCATCCAACTTGTTCCACTATCAAACCAAACGTCCATAGTCTCCAATTTCTTGTAATATTTTTTGTCATCTGATTGGTATACTGGAGCCACCCAGCCAGTAGCATCTGATCCTGATGCGAACCATGCATCAGTGCCTTCATTTTCAATCCGATGAATTACCCACTTAATGTTTTCACTCGAGCATAAAGGCTCATGGGTATCCGCGTCATAAAGAACAGGTATCGGGACGCCCCAAGATCTCTGGCGGGAAATGCACCATTCAGCCCTAGACATGACGTACGCGAGCAAGCGATGTTTGGAGCCCTCCGGAATAAACCTCACTTCATCTAGTGACTTTGAAGCCCTTTCTTTGATTGAATCAACGTTTGCGAACCACTGAGCGGTGGAACGTATTATCACAGGCTTCTTATTGCGCCAGTCGTAGGGGTATTTATGAGTGATTTCTCCTTGTTGTATCAGCAGTCCTTTCTGCGCAAGAATATTAATAACTGCTGATGTACCGTCGCTTAATACACGCTTTCCGATAAGCTCTTCAAAACCAGGAGGTACTTGATCGTTGTAACGACCCAAATCATCGACAGGTGAATATGGTTCAATCCGGTGCACTTGACATGCGATGTAATCATCCATTCCATGGCCAGGTGCGTTATGTACTAGGCCGGTACCAGACTGGTCGGTAACATACGGCGCACCGATGATAGGCATTGACGGTTTGTCTTGAAAGAGCAAGTTGCAATATTTGGATTCTAGCAAATCGTTGCCGCTAAATTTAACGATCGGTCGAAGATCTGAAAGACCATCAGGGAGAGATTCTATACGGTCTGTCTCTACAATGTAGAGACGTTCATCCTTTTTACAAGCAATCAGACAGTAGGAAAGTGATGGGTTCACAGCAATAGCACGATTTGCAATTAGTGTCCAGGGCGTAGTTGTCCAAATAATAGCCCAGACCGGCCAGCTGGCAACTGGCGATCCCTCACTTTTGAGTTTAGAGATGATGTGACTCAGCTTGCCGTACTCTGCTAATGGAAATCGCACATGTACATCTAGACTCTTATGGTTTTCTGCATACTCGAGTTCAGCCTCCGCCAAAGCAGTCTGTGATTCACTTGACCAATAGACTGGTTTGATTTGTCTGTAAATCAAACCCCGTTCTACCAACTTTTCAAACACCCGTAATTGATTCACTTCATAAGAGCGTGACATTGTCAAATACGGATTTTGCCAATCTCCCATAACGGCTAAACCCTTAAATTGGGTTCGTTGGCGATCGATAGCGTCTTGTGCAAATGCTTTAGCAATCTCCCGGACTCTGTAAGGATCTAACAAGGATTTGTCCTTGAATGTGGCTAAAGCCTTATGCTCAATCGGAAGACCATGGCAATCCCAGCCAGGAGTGTAACTCACAAGCCGTCCCTTCAAAAGATGATACCGATTGATCATGTCTTTTAGCACCTTGTTGAGAGCGTGACCGAGGTGTAGATCCCCATTTGCATATGGTGGGCCATCATGCAAAATGAAAACATCGTCTCCGTACTTTTGACGAGCGCCTTGCTGCCAGCTGTAGAGATCCTCTGTACACTGTTTCAGTAACGTTGCAGCAATGAGCTCTCGATTGGATCGGAGCGGAAAATCGGTGACTGGAAGGTTCAAAGTGGAAGCATATTCGTGTTTATCAGAACCTTGATTATTTCGTTCCTTGGTTCCCTTTTGCGATCCCTTAAAAGAGGAAAATCGCCTGTATAACTGCTTTGAGTTTACCTTTCGCAGAGCTCTAGGGCTTAGCTGCACTTTCATGAGAGGATCCATCATGATCAATTTGACTTCGACCCGCGAATAAAAACAGAAACTGATTCAAAGGCAAACGGTGAGACTACAAGCCCTGAGGTTCCCTTTCTTTTCTGGCCCTTTTTCCTCGTTATAGATTCCTCATTTGCCAATTGCTGACTGGATCAAATCTTCTTGAGCTCGATCTTGATTAGTTTGGGATTGTAATTGTAACTCGATGCCGGTCACGTGACATTATTTTGTCGCGACTTTAGAGTTTGCTCGACGCGGTCGTTAGATATGGTACCCATACACTGAAATAGCTCGGTCCTGCGTAGGATTGTCCACCAAGACTATCTCTAATGACATGTCTGTTTGTCTGAAATTCTAAAGATGTTTTAGTTGTAGTGCTTGCAGCGATGATGAATTGCAGACTGCGGTTTCAATATATCCTGCGACGGGACCATCACCAATCCATAGACTGACTATTGAATAAGTAAACCCCATGCTCAACTTATATCCGAAAATGATCACTGAAACTCAACGTTTTACATGTTGATAATAATAGCAAACTACAATATATACAGCCTTATCATACACACATACATACACCATATTTTTCAGAGGCTAGTCTATAAGATTTCTTTTCCCACAGTCCGTAAGAGCTCCAAGGAAAGCATATAGAGCAGAGCTTATTATTTACAGCGAGAACTCTGTCCTTGCTTTACCTTTATTGAGACTAGTAGAGAGAGTGATTATTTAGAATCACCCTTAAGTTTCTTCTCGTAATCGGCCATTAACTGTTTCTGCAGTTGCGGAGGCGCAGGAGCGTAGTGTTTGAACTCCATTGAAAACTCGCCTTTACCTTGGGTACTGGCCCTTAGAGAAGATGCATACCCAAACATATCATTCAAAGAGCAGTCAGATGTCACAGTGAATTCATCTGTGCCAATCTCTGTTGAGGATACCGTGGCACCGCGCTTGTTGAGGAGACCAATTACACCAGATTGAAATTCGACAGGAGCAGTCACAACAACTTCCACAATAGGTTCAAGTACCACAGGATCAGCAGCCAAAAAAGCTTGTCGGAACGCTCCGGATGTAGCCAGGCGGAAAGCAAATTCACTGGAATCGACCAAATGGGTGTTACCATCATTGATGAGCATCTTGACTCCGATGACACGATGACCAGTCAGTGGTCCCTTTTCGCAGCTTTCCTCAAAACCTCGCTCGCAACCAATCAAATATTTCTCAGGAATCTTTCCTTGAGTGATTGCAGCTTCGAATTCATTTGCATTCGACTCAAGTTTGCCGACACTTCCAGCGACTCGGGCATACTGACCAGCGCCTCCAGACTGCTTCTTATGGGTAAAGTCGAAATCGATGGTTTTATTGACAGTTTCACGGTATGCGACGTGGGGTTTGCCAGTTTTGCATTCAACCTTGTATTCTCTTCGGATTCGCTCGACGTAAATCTCCAAATGCAATTCACCCATCCCCGAAATAATTGTCTCCTTACTCTCATTATCATAACTGACCCTGAAGGTGGGATCCTCTCTTTGAAAGCGAGCAATTGCCTTAGAAAAGTTGGCGGTCTCGCGACTTGTCGGATTAATAGACAGAGACACGACGGGTTCAGGAACGTACATAGAGGTCATGGTATATACGACGGTACTGTCACAAAATGTGTCACCGGAAGAGCAGTCGACACCAAAGGTAGCACAGATTTCACCAGCCCCGACCTCATCAACATCCTCCATTTCATTGGAGTGCATGCGCACCAATCGGGAAAGTTTGGCTTTTTTGCCAGTTTTGACATTTGTGATTGTCATTCCCTTCTTGAGCTTTCCCTGATAGACGCGTAGATATGTCAACTGACCATACCGGCCTTCTTCCAATTTGAAGGCGAGACTGACCAAAGGCTTATTGGAATAGGGTAGCATGGTTACAGGAGCTTCATCCCTCTTCTGGTCGAGAGCAGTGTTAACAACTTCAGAGGGATTGGGCAAATAGTCACAGACGGCATCCAATGCAGGCTGAACACCCTTATTGGCGAGGGCAGACCCAATTAAAACAGGATTGAACTTGAGATCAATAGTAGCTCGCCGGATAGCCTGTCGGATCTGCTCTTCACTAGGAGTCTCCTCCATTAAGAAGATTTCTGCAATTTCATCGTCAACGTCGGCAAGCATTTCAATAAGTGTCGAGCGCTTTTCTTCGACCAGATCCTTGAGATGTGCAGGGATGTCGTCCTTTTCAACAACCTCCTCTCCACTAGCACCCTCAAAGTAGATAGCTTTCCTACGTATCAAATCAATAACTCCTTCAAATTTATCTTCAGCCCCGATGGGTACTTGTAGAGCCGCAGAGGGAATTTTTAGTTTCTTATTGAGCTGATCAATAGCTCTCCAAGGGTCGGCACCCAATCGGTCCATTTTGTTGACGAAAGTAACACGGGGTACATTATATCGTTTCATTTGACGATCCACAGTAATGGTTTGGCTCTGCACACCAGAGGACGCACAAACAACCAAGACGGCACCATCTAGTACGCGCAAAGCACGTTCAACCTCAATGGTGAAATCAATATGCCCAGGTGTATCGATGATGTTGAAGTGGAAGTCAGAGGATTCGTCTCCGGGGACGCGTTCCCAGTCACAATATGTAGCAGCAGACTGAATAGTGATACCCTTCTCACGCTCCAAATCCATCGAGTCCATTTTGGCTCCCACAGCGTCCTTGCCTCGGACCTACAGTTGTCAATGTTAGCGCAAGTGAATAAAATAAGAAGTAAAGCAAGATACCCACCTCGTGGATTGCCTTAATTCGCCCGGTATAGAATAACACTCGCTCCGTGAACGTGGTCTTACCGCTATCGATGTGGGCACTGATACCAATGTTGCGGACTCGACTAAGTCGAATTTTATCTTGTTCGGGGAGATTCTCGATGATCTCTTGCTTGCTGACGACCATTGAGGTGTCAGGCTCAACTGCTTCCGAGGCATAATGTCGGAGAGACAATGAGCTTCTTAAGGCGACCCGACTGGGGTATGTATTTCGGATCGGGCCGAGACTAGCTTCAGCGTAGGATATCGAAATCCTATGGTGCAAAGCCCGCCCTTGAAAGCCATGCCTCAAAAAAGCCATTGACATGCTTGCATCCAAAATACGTTAATTCGGCCAACAAGGGATGCCTTTAAACGTTCTTACAGATCAGAGCTCCTGCCCTATTTAGCACTCAGAATGCCAGATTTTTAATTTTAAATTTATTTTTTTAATTGGGTTTCGCCTAAAGCTTATTGGACTCCGGGTAACAGAGGTGGTTCCTCCCAACCCAAACCGTTTTTAAACTATTTTACGCATCGTTTGAAGATGTCGAGGGTCACTCACTACAACGCAACTTCTAGTCATTAAATCATTCCGTATACTACTAGACAAAATAGAGATTATTGAAGTATTAATTAGACATGTTTCATTTATAAGAAGGGCTTCAGATTTCCGCCGATAGTAATGGTCTTGATGATTTGGTATTCTGTCAAGTAATATTAGTTAGTCTGCAGATCACGCATTCACTTCATTTTCGATAGTACTTACCATCCATTCCGTACTTGGAACCCTCGCGTCCGAAGCCAGATTCTTTGACACCTCCAAAAGGAGATGCCGGATCGCTGATGATGCCGGTATTGACACCAACCATGCCAACTTCTAAAGCTGTGGATACGCGAATAATACGCTCGTAGTCTCGAGAGAAGAAGTATCCTGCTAATCCAACGTCCACAGAGTTGGCAGCTTCAATGACTTCCTTTTCTGTCTTGAACTTGAATACGGGTGCTAAGGGTCCGAAAGTCTCTTCAGAAGCCACCAAGGCGTTGTAGGGCGCATCTCGAACGACAGTAAGTTCGTAAAAGTTCTCTCCCAAGGATTTGGCAGCATGTCCACCAACAACCACTTTGCCGCCCTTGGAGACAGCATCTTGGACATGTTGCTCGACCTTCTCGATAGCCTTATCATGAATTAAGGGTCCATGAGTGATACCCTGTCCGAATCCATTACCAAGCTTTAGCTTCTTGACTTCTGCAGTGAACCTTTCAACGAAGGCATCATAGATACCTTCCTGAACATAGAGTCGATTTGCGCAAACACATGTCTGGCCAGAGCTTCTGAATTTACAAGCAATAGCTCCTGGGACTGCCCTATCAAGATCAGCATCATCGAAGACAAGAAATGGAGCATTTCCACCGAGCTCAAAGGATAGCTTGTTAAGCGTGGATGCTGATTGGCGCATCAAGATCTTTCCTACAGCAGTTGAACCAGTAAATGAAACTTTGCGTACTTCGGGATTTTCACAAAGCTCTTGGCCGATGTCCTTAGTATTGGAAAGAGTAGGAATGACATTGAAGACACCAGCTGGGATACCAGCCTGTTCAGCGAGGACAGCTAATGCTAGAGCCGACAGAGGGGTTTCACCGCCCGGCTTCACAACGACAGTACAGCCAGCAGCGAGAGCTGGACCGATTTTGCGAGTGATCATAGCTGAAGGGAAATTCCAAGGAGTTATTATACCGCAAACACCGACGGGTTGCTTGACGGTGTAAATTTGAGTGAGACCCGAAGTGGAAGGAATGACATCTCCATAAGCGCGGGGAGCTTCTTCCGAAAACCACTCAAAGAAAGTTGCAGCATAAGCAGCTTCCCCTCGAGCATCAGCTAACGGTTTGCCATTCTCGTAAGTGATAATCTTTGCAAGATCTTCAGCATTTTCCTTCATTAAATTGAACCACTTCCTAAGCAAGTTTGAACGTTCTCTAGGAGTAGTATATTTGAAAGTCTTGAAGGCTTTTGAAGCAGCAGAGATTGCCTCTCGAGCCTCTTCGACACCAAATTCATCGACCTGAGATATGACCTTGCCAGTTCCGGGATCTTTCAATAAATTAGTAAATTAACTTGATCTGGCCCTCAGTAAAAGAATATTGAGACGCACCCGTAACATCGAATTTCTTGCCAGATTTACCGCTAACCCATTTGCCATTAATGTAGGCCTTATCTCTTAAGAGAGAGGGATTGGAGAGCTTTCAACCAAGTATTATAATGATTAGCAAATCAGAATGGCAGCTTCACATTGTGGAAGCTTACCTCTAGAGTTGACGACATCCGGATTTGGTTGAATAAAAGAGACCTTAAGGGCGAATTGAGCACAGTATATACTGAACGATACTTGAACATGGAATTCAAAATGAGCAAAGTGAAAAAGATTCCTTTTAAACTGGTGAAGCTTCGATGCCAAATGAGGTTCGGCGACGATAACCCAATTGTGTAATCATTTATGACCAAATCTGGATAAAATATGCGGCTCATTTTTCTTTCGCGTGGAGATGGGTACAACAGGTTCGGTCCAAAAGGGCCAATAACAGTGCGAGATCATTGTTGGTGTAATATTTTTAAATGTCATTATCGTCGAAGATCCGATTTCTGTGCATTCATGGGACTCTGTAGCGAGAATAGTTATGACTCGGAAGCAATATTGATAAAGTTATGTTATGATCTAGCTGTAATTCTAACATTTAGATCCAGTCTGGGTTAATACAATTTGGTAAATTCACGATTCTTGTCTTGCTGCACCTGAATTCAATCTACTCTCACAGTAGAATATAAAAGAAATCCCCGTTCTTTCAGCGTAATATTCTTGGTATATCTTTCAATCTAGCTTTATCTTCAGTCTTCTAGGCCTAGTATGCTCCGAATGTAGTCAAGTTTGTGTCAACGATTCTCCTTCAAACGAGACCACATTTTAGTAGCGAGTAAACCCTCTCGAGCTCTATTTTAGTGCAGCATGAAGCAATCTACATTTTAAAATAGGATGGGAGTCTTCTTTTCTCTCATTATTGAGAAAGTAGTAGATTAGAATACACGGCGATCTGATTCGGTTGGAGGTAGGAGACAGAACGGACAACATGGCATGGAAGTATCAGTGAATCTACACGCATCTAACTATAACCATTATTATATGACACACAAGCACAGTCATGATCATTCATTAAACGTCGACTGGATGTTGGTTCCAGGACCTTTTTTTGCTCCCAAAAGATTTTTTTTCTCTCCCAATCTATCCCCAAACATCACCAACATCTGAGTAGTCTAAGGTTCAAGGCACAGGAAGAGCCATAAGACGCAGCATGGTGCAGATCAACGAAGTGAGGCAAACCACGCGTGACAGCCGTACAGCTGCTCATACTCATATCAGAGGTCTGGGCCTTGATGAGAATGGACTCGCACCAGTTGTCGAAGCAGGATTCATTGGTCAACAGAATGCTCGCGAGGTAAAAACTTTTGAACTCAGTAATTGCTTTTTAGTTTAAATTATTCAGAACAATTGTCTAACTTAGTTGTAATAAAGGCATGCGGTGTCGTTGTGGATCTGATCAAGGCAAAGAAGTTATCAGGCAAGGCTATTTTACTTGCTGGCGGTCCTGGGACAGGCAAAACTGCTCTTGCTCTTGCAATCTCTCAAGAACTTGGGCCTAAAGTGCCTTTTTGTCCGATTGTTGGCTCTGAAGTTTATTCGACAGAAGTGAAGAAGACAGAGGCCTTAATGGAGAATTTTCGAAGGGCGATTGGCCTCAGGATAAAAGAGACAAAGGAAGTTTATGAAGGCGAGGTTACCGAAATGACCCCACAAGAGGCCGAGAATCCTCTCGGCGGATATGGAAAGACCATTTCAAGTGTTGTAATTGGTCTCAAGACATACAAGGGAACTAAACAACTTAGCCTTGACCCTAGCATCTATGAAAGCATTCAGAAGGAGCGTGTTTCTGTTGGAGATGTAATATATATAGAAGCAAATACCGGCGCAGTCAAACGAGTAGGAAGATCAGATGCCTATGCGTCAGAGTTTGATCTCGAAGCAGAGGAGTATGTTCCTCTTCCCAAGGGAGAAGTACACAAGAAAAAGGAGATTGTTCAGGATGTTACTCTGAATGATTTGGATGTTGCCAATGCCCGCCCTCAGGGTGGCCAGGACATAATGTCCATGATGGGTCAACTCATGAAGCCCAAAAAGACTGAAATTACAGATAAGCTACGGCAAGAGATAAACAAGATTGTTCAAAAGTATATTGATCAGGGGGTGGCTGAACTTGTCCCTGGCGTTTTGTTTATCGATGAAGTCAACATGCTTGATCTCGAGTGTTTCACTTACTTAAATCGGGCCTTGGAGTCGTCCATCTCGCCAATTGTTGTTCTTGCCTCCAATCGGGGCATGACCACAATCAGAGGGACAGATGGAATTAAAGCTCCTCATGGGATACCGACAGATCTTTTAGATAGACTTCTTATTGTCAGGACTTTGCCTTATAATGCAGAGGAGATTCGACTGATTGTGGAAAAGCGAGCGCAGGTTGAAGGTCTGGCCCTCAACCCTGAGGCTTTAGGTGCATTGAGTAAATGGGGTACTGATATATCACTTCGATATGCGCTACAACTTCTTGCTCCCTCGGGCATTCTATCTCGTGCTGCAGGACGACAGGTTATTGAACCTACCGATGTGGAAGAGGCTGAAACTTTATTCATAGACGTTCGCCGGTCAACGGCCATTGTTGAAAAGGAGTCCAAGTTCATCTAATGATATTATGTATTTTATATATTCTGTAATTAAAAACATTATACTTTGAATTACACGTATAGTACACTGGGTATTATTGACGAAACAGGTAATCAACTTACCGCGCAGCAACCTTCTTAAATTGTTGTTCACCAACGACCTTTGTCAGCTCTTCATTTTTGTGAGGGAGAAGACCAATTGTAAAGCATATACTGTTCCACTGGCGCTCATTTTCACATTTTGGAAGTCGAGCAGCCAGTTTCTCCGCGAGTTGTCGAGCATGCTTCTCTTTTTCGATAAATCCACTTAGAAACTTTATAATTCGCTGAAACCCCTCCTCGGGTAAAGTTGAGTCAGCGGAAAGAACAGAATAAATGTCAATAAAGGCATTATAGACTGCATTGTCTTTTGTAGATAATTCGGTGAAGAACATGCGAGTCATATCGACAATCCCTTGATCTGGATCCTCAAGACACTTTGCCATCTCACCCAGCTGACCTTTGACCTTGACCTGCCCAGCCAAGATGAGGAAGGTCAACGTCATCAGACAAGTCCGCTGCACTGTGGGACTATAGTCACGTAACCGTCGGTAGAGGTGGTCTGTGTGAGGTTCAATAAGATTATTAAAACATACAGTCATGTCCCCGAGCGCTAGTACTGTATTAGACCGAGCTACCGGATCATCAGACCTTTCCATGATTCGCAGAACTAACGGGAGACATTTCTGACAGTAAAGAGATGAAACACACATAAGCTTACAGACACAAAGGGTAGCTGCAGCTTGAAGCGTCTTGTCGGGATACTCTAAAGGATGAGAACAGATCTCGTAAGCCAGAGGCGCAAGTTTGCCCAAAAGGGCATTTTTTCCGAATAACAGTTCGTGTTCACGGATGTACATCATCATATCAGTGAAGTCATCCTCAGATGTGCCTGCGATCATTTGAAAGTCATCTTGAGCTTCCTCTCCATCATTTTTGGGCTTGTCGTTGTCGGCCATGACTGCTTTCTTGCGTTTAAACTCAGTCTCCTGGGATTCTAAGTAAACAATCTGTTTAATAGCTATATGGCCCAATAAGAACAAAAGCTGAGAGAGGGATGCTGAAGTCTTTTGGGGCTCTCCTTCGTGTTCTCCTCCATCGTCCAACTCTTCCTGCTTGGCTGGCGTCGAAAGGACAGATCTCGCCTTTCTCTTTAGGATATGAGAGCATAGGACATCCGGTCGGTCAACGAGGAGATATACCGCATTGAGTGCCTGTTCGGCAACACTGAACCATTCAGTATTTTCTGTGTACTTTTCTAGGATTGCCACCAGCTGCACAACAATTTGATTGTCTTGACTTATCCTTGGAGATGGAGGGGGAACAACTCCCTTTTTGAGAGAGAAAGTCGGCGTGATTCTTTGCAAAGCCAAGCATGAATAGCGACAAAGACCAAGATCCCTGTAGCCAAGTGGTCCCAACCCGACTCTTAAGATTGTGTCGACCTCTTGTAGAACGATGTCATGGTCAGCAAGGGCTAGCATCCCCAGTATTATAATGGCACCTCTCCTCTGTTTACGGGAAATGTCCTTCTTTTGATATCCATACACATCCCATAATCTTGATACTACCCCCTCGACAAGGAGACCTTCCTTGTAAGCAATGCACAAAAGCCGTTCCAAAGACGTCAGCTCAGCCACTGTCGCCTCGTATGAAAGGCTTATTAAATTTTTAGTAACCAAAGTTGCAGCATCATCACGGGATACATTGTCGGGATAGCTCAAAAAGAGCTGCCGATAACATTCAATGACGTGAGCCTGGATTCCTTTGCCTTCTTCGCTATTGCCCGTAACCCAAATCAGATGAAGCATTTTACGGATTCCAACTTTTGCCTCTTCGATATCGTATGCATCGGCTGTCACGAAAAAATCCATTGCGTCGATAACTTCATTTTTATTTTTAGATGATAGCAAAAGACTTGCATTCTCCAAGGCCTTGCCAATCATATCGATAAACGTCAGCGCTTCTGTGTAATACCGTTTGGTGAGCTTTAGCTTCTCAATCGCCTCGAGATTTTGAATCTGTTCTTCAGTCAGATTACCATCCTCATTCTCTTGCGAATTGGGAGACTCTTTTTTATCATTCTCTTTTTCTCTGTCTTCATCGCTGTCGTTTTCACAAATTGAAACATCAACGAGCTTATCTTCAAGTTCGGTCGTGCCCTCATCCTCATTGGTCTCTTGAGGCTTTGGATCTAAAATAGCCAGCTCTGCTTCGACTCTCGCAAGTCTTTCACTCCATTCTAGTTTAGAAAGCTGGCTTCCATGTAGAACGCCAAATGGATGAGTATGTACCAGCTTTATTAGCAGTTTAATGGCACTTCTTCGAACATTGCTAGACTTATCCTCAAGGCTGCGGACAGTGAGTTCAGTGATGATGGTTCGGTGTTTTGGAAATTTCTGTTCAAGGCTGAAAATGTTACAAAAGTTAGTAAGTGCGACGTCGAAAGGGTGTTGACGTTAGAGAATAAAACCTACTCGCAGAGTTTAGAGATGATCTGAAGATTTTTGCTGCGGACATATGGGTTGATGTCTAGATAACGTTCTTCCAGAACATCGAAGAATGAGTCGATCTTCTTTTGCCGGCTTTCACCTTCGTCATCCTCTTGCTTTGCAAGATATGCTATTAAATTTCCGAGCACTTCAACAACGCCACAGCGTAAACTATAGGCGTTGCAATTAAGCTGCTCAATGACGAAAGTCATTTGCTTCAGCATAAGCCGTGGAGCTAGCTCAGACATCCGTACAATGAAAGCTGACGCCAAGCGAGCAGCCTGATTATCATTCCCATTATAGTCACGATTACTCAACTCACGCAAGATGTCATCGGTAAGCTGTGGGTAATCATATTGCTCAGAGAGTATATCCAGCAGTTCTGCCATCGGCTCGGCCAAGTGATCGTAGTAAAACAAGTTCTGCAAGATGCAAATTTGAGCACCAAATGCATGACCATGATATTTGATTGCCATACAAATGACTTTGAACATGTATTTTTTAATATTATTTGACTTCATTCGGGGTTCGCTTTCCATGAGCTGATAAACGGCTTTCGTAAACATGCCAACAAACGTGTCGCGTTCAGAGGTGGTTATAAATATCTTTAAAAGTGGCAGCCTAAGTACTGCAATCATAGCTTCCATAGACTCACGTAGTATCTCATTACTTGGGTCCGTGACTCGAGCAGTTGCTCCATTCGAGCCCGATTTGGACTCGGCCTTTTTCCTTGCAGCAGAGTCCTCTTCAACTGAAGATATCAGCCAGTATAAAAGAAATCCCAGCATCTCAAGAACAGTTCTATGATGTGGAAGCTGCGTTCCTTCTTCTTCATCCTGCAATAGAGCAATCTGCTCTGCCTCAGTTGATATTGAGGATATAATAAACTCTGCCAGAGTTTTGGTCACTTTCCGAGGTAGAGTAGGGTACATACTGGGTTGAAAACTTGTGAGTAAGGCATAGTCTCCACAAAGTTCCGGTAGGTACTTACTGTAATAAATCCAACGTGCTCTGAAAGATTTCATTATCCTGGACCGACTCGACCGAGGTGGCTAGGCTTTGGACAATGTTTGCCAGAATCTCACTGCTTTCGGCAGGAGATACCTCTCCACTCACAAGAGAGGCCCTATTTGAGGTAAAAGTGCTAAGTGCATCAGTTAAATTAAACTCCATTGCCCACGAATGTAATATCGAGCGACAAAACGCGTAAAGAGGAAATAATCCGCGATGTCGAGTGTTTACATCGGGGAGCGGTCCCAAACATGCGGCGGGTTGCTGCAACAACGCGCGACCGATTGTTTATTGTCAAATCTGGGTGAAGTTTGTATACACAACAGCAGCTTGACAACGCCAAATCTCTCACTTGAAGCAGTCTTCTATAAGCTCACGAATTCTCTGGCTGCAGGAAGGCAGGACACTCTTATTGGAGAATGGAGAATGGAGTTGGAACCCTTTGTCATCACCGGTCATTAGTCCTTGACGAGGTAAGTTAGGCGAGTAATAGAAGTCGCGGGCTCCGATTAACATTGTATTCAGAAGATAAGTGTGTCGGACTCTCTTCAAAGCTTATCATCTGGAAATGAGATTAAGCCAGATGTGCGTCCTGAAAGATCAGACATACACGCGGTGGGCTTAATAAAAAACGACACCGGTTCTCTTAAACGTCCTTTGAGCCCGACTAAGGGCGAATTCCTCATTCTAGAAGATGAGAATTGTCAAACTACTCAGCTTGCAGACGGAGAAGAAACAAGTAGCAGTACAAGTGATAGTGAGGACGAAGAACCGGTCTCACCCCGAACAGCAGAAGAAATATCTCAGTTCCTGCATTCATTCAAGGGTCTCTCCAATCGCTTCAAGCTGATCAGAAAGATTGGAGAGGGAACATTTAGTACCGTTTATCAGGCTGAAGATCTGAAGGAGAAGAGCAAATATAATGGCGGTGAAAGCACGCAGAGTCCTGTCCAGAAACGCTTAAAAACTAATGGCACCAATAGGCCTTCGCGACTTGTAGCTCTGAAGCGCATCTACGTGACAAGCAGCCCTCAGAGGATTCTCAATGAGCTTGAATTGCTCTACTCGCTAGCTGGTAATAGCTCAGTAGCTCCGCTGATAAATGCCTATAGATGTCAGGATCAAGTAGTAGCAGTACTTCCTTACTGTGAACACACGGATTTTCGCGATTTTTACAAGACAATAAGCTATAAAGACATGAGATGTTATTTGCAGTCTCTATTCAGCGCTCTGGAGTTTGTTCATGAACACAAGATTATTCATAGAGATGTTAAGCCGACAAACTTCCTGTACAATGCCAGACTTAAGCGAGGAGTACTGGTTGATTTTGGCCTCGCAGAGCGAGAAGATAACTCTCAAAGTATATGTGCCTGTCGAGATACCTCGCATCATCGGCGGAGCCTTTTGGCGAACGCGCGACACCCCTTGCAAGGGTATCAAAAAAATGATCAGCGGCCTGGAAAGAGGGCTAATCGTGCGGGTACGCGGGGATTTCGGGCCCCAGAGGTACTCATGAAATGCATGAATCAGACAACCCAGATTGACATGTGGTCTGCTGGTGTGGTTGTGCTGACATTTTTATCGAAGCGATTCCCATTTTTCCATTCTTCAGATGATATTGATGCTCTTATTGAGATTGCAAGTATATTTGGAAAGCACAAGATGAATGCGTGCGCAAATCTGCACGGGTGCTCGTTTGAAACGACTATTCCTACCATTCATGATACCCCATTTGCATTTGAAGAGATTATAGACTGGGTGAATGGTCGCAAAGAGGAAGACAAATCTAAACGCAGCCAAGAGGAACAGCAATGCATTGATCTTCTTTACATGCTCATGGAGCCTGATTTCCGCAAAAGAGCAACAGCAAAACGCGCATTAGCAAGCGCCTTTCTCAAAGACGACGACGAGGACGACGACGGCGAAAAAGGTGAAAACAATGACAACCACAGTGACGAATAAATAATATATATATGTACTGCAACTTTTACAATATCCTTCATACAGATAAAGCAGATAGCATTTACACTAAAAATAATAATGTATGCATGTAATAAGAAATGAAATCATTTTCTACACGTACGAGTTAAAAAATTACGGGAGAGTAACCCAGCCAACAGGTTATGAACCTTTCCGTTGCCATGAACCATTTTTGCATTACTATCGATACACATGATGATACTTTTAGAGGGAAACTTAAGCAACAAGCTCGACGACACCGCCAGCAGCCTTGATCTTCTCTTCAGCAAGTTTTGAGACAAATCGGGCCTTAACGATAACAGGGACATCAGGAAGACGACCCTTTCCGAGAACCTTGCCGTATCCGAAAGCAAGGGTGTCGATGACAGGAGCAGCTGAGTCGGAAGCACTCTTAAGGTAGTCGTTGCGCTTGTCAGCGGGTAGAAGGGCCCACAGATCTTGGATGTTGACGACTGGTCTCCAGAACTATTTAAAAAAAAGGAATAGGTTAGATTCTAAGTCAAATCACCACATTCTCAGCAAAGCAACCCGAACATACCTCGTTCTTATTCTTGTGGAAGTACCTCATTCCGACTTTACCAAAGTAACCGGGATGGAACTTATCGAGGTTGGTCCGGTGATGATGTTGACCACCAGCCATACCACGACCACCGGGATTCTTACGGTGCTTGCCGATACGTCCGTGACCACTTGAGACGTGTCCTCTTAGCTTTCGGGTCTTTGATTGTCGAGTCGGCATTTTTGTGTCTTCTCCAAGTGGGTTTTGGTGAGAGTTGTTGTTAACAAAGCCTCTTCAATGTATTGTTGTCTCCCAAGCAAATTTGCGTCGCTTTGCTGGAATGGGATGGATAATTACCAGTCACGCCCACACCTAGGGTTGTGTTTGAACGCACACCCCCACTACTCCCAGACAGACACATACGCCCACAATGGTAATTGCAGGTACGACACCATCGTTATACGTCGTCCCTACTACAATCAATTGTCTAGAGTTATTAAGTTTGTGCCAAAATGATTTGGAGGAGGAATGCATACTGATCATTTCATTGGGGTCTTTAGATGTGCAATCAGCTAGCCGTAGAACGTCTGTAAAGCCTGAAAAAGTTCTTCAGCCTATATTCTCCGTAAAAATGATGCTAAAAAATGACTATATATCATTACATGAGTACAGTATTGCGACAATCAATCTGCTCAATCTGTTTTCGGCCTGATGCCTTGATCAATCCCGCCCCAGGTTTTTGAGCCGAGTAGCTGCAGGTCGCGGAATAAGTGGAAGGAACCAAAGTAAGGAACAGAGAAAGTTGCGGTACTTTGACCGACAATTACAATTGTCCTGTCCACCACATAATAACAACAATAGAGCTGACAGGGGCAGCATATGCCGAGGTGTCTGCCTAATGTGGTATTTGCAGGGTATCAATATCAGGCTTGGTATGAGCCCCAAGAAGAGAGCCCATTGCTTTCAATAATAGACCAAAGCAGCAATAAAACCATATACTTCTGTCGGTATTGTTTCAAATACACGGGGGTTGAAGGGGAAATTGCTCTGCACGAGAGCTCATGGTGCCGACTAAGACAAGAACCGTCTATGCTCGGGTCACTTCGGTGTACCAAAGGGGACTATTACATCTATGAGGTTGATCCCCTTAAATCGAGTCAGCATAAGCTCTTTGCCCAGTGCCTTTGTCTAAATGCCAAACTGTTTCTATCCAGCAAATATATATTTTACGATCTGTCGGGATTTGTCTTGTATGCTGTCTACGGTCCGACTCCAGCTAATGAAAACCAGACCTCCTCAGGGTACGGTTCAAAGCAACAAATTATGGGGTTCTTCTCCAAGGAGCGCATCTCCTGGGATGACAATAACCTTTCGTGTATCCTTGTGTTTCCTCCATTTCACTCACGTAGACTGGGGCAGCTTTTGATTTCCTTCTCTTACGCTCTCAGTCAAAGCCAGGGTCTGATCGGATCTCCCGAGAAGCCATTGTCAAGGCTGGGTTCTCAAGCGTATCAGACCTTTTGGAAACAGACAGTTTCAAGGGTTTTGAACGACCTTTACATTCTTTCAAACAAGCTATGGAATGATAATACCTCACACAACTTCAAGGTATCTTTGAAGGACCTTTCAACCCTTTCAGGAATGCGTCCCGAAGATGTATTTTTGGCTCTGGCAGCAATGGACGCTTTTCAACCTCTCAACGGTGAGACGAGTATCAATTGGCAAACCCCTATTAAATTCGACTCAAGTCATCTTTGCATCGATTTATCTAAACTTGTCGCTCCTAGTCCTCAGTGGAGCAATATGCTAGTTGAGACTCAGGATCTCATATTATGAATAGTTGTAGTATATACTTGCATTTATTTCACAAAAAAACAATGAACACATAATGATTTGATGCCTAATAATGAGTCGTTTAAATAACAATAGTAATAGCAATCCCGACAAAACACCAATATAACGCACACGCCCCAAAACATGAAGGAAATATAAAAAAAGAAAACATTAAATCATACCAAAATCCTTTCGGTCTCATATCCTGACCATCTTATTAACATCATGATGATTGTAAAATTCATTCAACAATCCCAAGACTCCAGCCTTTGCATTGTGATTCAAGTTTTCTTCATCTGCCATAGCTGAACTACTGCCTTCGGCGCCGCCACCGGAAGCACTAACTCCTTTGCCTTGTCCACCACGACCAAAGGACCCATTCCGAGGATTTGCATCGTCTAATGATCCAAAGGAGTCACCAAGCGTACTTAGATATCGTTTCTGATCTTCAAATAAGACTGATCTCCCATTTGCAACAACCCCTTTAGAGCCATCATGATTGTTCTTATTATTGGCAATGTTGCTGTCGGTAGTAAATGAGGATTCATCTTCTTCAGCAACTGAAGGCTGGTCATTTCCAAGAGTAGTAGCGGCTTGATTGGTATTGTTATGGCGCATACTTCGTTGGTATGGTGCCCCACTGATACTACCCCCGACGACACTGCCACCAGCCACGCCAGGGCCAACATGACTCGCATACATGGCACTTGCTGAGCCTGACGGCATCCCGGTTAGTGGGATTCCAGTCATCGGCAAATGGTGGGGGTCAAGAAGAATTGTAGACGACAGAGGAGATGGCGCTTCTCCAAAGGCTCCTCCACTTTGTTGCCGGCCAGAATGCCTCGCAGTAGAAAATCCGAGTACCGGACTATGCTCTTTCATGTGACTGATCTTTCCTTTGGAGTATTTATTGGCGTTACTGGCCAAGTAGTGACTGCGAGAAGCTATTGGAGAGCCAGGTGTTTTTCCAGATAGATAGGCCTGGTGAGCCATCGATACACTAGGAGACAACCCATTTGCAGCTCCAGGTAATGTGTAACTATTCATAAAATGCATGTAGCTCTTGAGCATTTTGCCATCATTAGAGCTGTAATAATCTCCTCGCAGGCCAGAGGAGTCCTCGTAACGGCGTTTTTCATTGGAAGCAAATTCAAATACAGCAAAACTGCACACGTAACCAATGCCATCAACATGTAGAGTGAATTCTCTGAAAAAGTCAACGATTTTTTCGCTGCATTTCGGAAGAGAGAAGCAGAGGATCAGTGGAGCAAATAGGGCACCAGCAATCTCTTGAAGGACAATTTTAATCTTGAGATCATAGAGGGTACAAAACTCTCTTCTGACTTCTTCAGAATGAAGCTTTCCATTCCATCGAGCGGGCATATAGTGAGTAAACTCGGAGAGGTACTTCATTGAAGCCTCGGGATCAGATACCAGAGTCTCCTCGGGTATCATACCACGACTTACTGCAGCGACGGTGCCAAACAGACCAATGAAAAAGATGACAGTGCGATCATAGAAGACTTCAAACCCAAGAAATCTTTCTGGGCCAAATAGAGAAGCCAAAGTCAGAACTGCTGCAAAAGAACCTGAAATGAAAGTGATGAGCCTCAAGAGCTGATTAGTTTTCTCTTTGGGGAATTGATTGACGTAATCTGAGGCAGGCGCATTGCTGAGATAGATACGTCGTTGAAACAAGTGAAACAGCTCGTTGAATTCGCGGAATTTCCATTCGGCAAGTGGAGTATATGAGCGCATTCCTATATAACTGGGATTTCTGTGATACTCGTTGAAGTAGCGAAAAAATGAAAGGAGTGCTAAATATGCCAGAAGGAAAGGGGCGCAGATGATGTTCATTATGCCTGCAAAGATGAATCGGCGCCTCAAACTTTCTGCAAGCATCTTGCGATAAGAATCCTTTAGAAAGATAGGTCTCACTTGTCCTTCCTCATTGAATACAAAATCAATGATACATAAACTAAGATTCCATTCAAGGCCTCTAGTCAGGTACTGGGAACGGCCTAAAAAGGGGATGGGTAAACTTAAATCAAGAATTTCCTTGTTGAAAAGAGCAATCATGTAGTTTTCCTTGCGCATGATACGATTAGCAATGTCATGGGCATCAATTCTCTGTTTAGAAATGTTGGTGGCGGGCCGTCTTTTGGTGGCTGTAGACGTGACGGGATTATCATCGCGTAGAGCCATGACGCGATGGACAATTTCTTGCCACGAAACAGTTTGCATGTCTTCAGGAGGAATTTCGAGTAGATGAGTATAAAAAGCCTTAAGATCTAGCAGTCGTTGGATGTCAAGGATGTACTGGAGAGCCTTAAGAATCCATAGTAAGCTACAAGTCCATATAGCAAACGCATTCAGATTGCTCGTCTTGGACATGCACTGGGGTATTAAGATATCATCTAAACTTGAACTATCAGCAATAGCCTTGTAGTTGACACAGTTTCCCAGAAAGTTTGCAAAGCCAACCACAAAGGCAAAAGTAATGAGATTGATTGCTCTTGAAAGCATTATACACTCAATTCCATTGCCCAAAAAGTAGTCGTAAACATCTTGGAGGAAAATGTCAAGGTTTTCCACGTTAGCCCATTTCCATAATGCTTTCTCTCGAGGAGATATAAGGGTAGTTGCAGGGGCCCGTTGTTTAAATGCAGACTGGCTGAGTACAGGGTCAATATTTCCGTCACCTTTGGCAGCAGCAGCAGCGCCACCACCACCACCACCAGGTCCTGCTCCCTCGAACATTATAGACTCTGGCACTTCATTATCGTTTGTATCTGCAGGCCGATCGATACCTTGCTCTAAATCTCCAGACGATAATACTGGTGGAGCATTGAAGGTCTCATAGACTGAGCCGTGTCCAAAGACTCGCGACACAAGGTTATCCATTGTCTTCTACCGCGAAGATATGCTCTCTGCTAATAACAGAAAGCAAAGACGACCCGATGAAGGGTTTGAAAGGTACTTTGAGCAGACGAAATTCCAGCCCGATAAGATAGCGATACGCTGCTTATTTCCAGAACGCTACACCAAGATGGAGATGGCTGGGACGAGACTTTTGGTCCCAACAGGGGAAAGTACTCACTCAGTACACACCCTAGCGATAATAGCTGTAGCTACTGTACTTGCTGGTCATTCATTGCAAACAGATAAGGATAGGAAATGCTCAGCAGCTCTCATACTGCTCAGTTGGATCCTTATGCTGTTGACGGGGATGGAGAACCGCCTCAGCAGCCAGTACAGCTCACGTCTACCAGAAGCAATCCGCTAACTCAGCGGCTGTCAAATCTTCTCTCTACTTCCTACGGAGACGCCAGTCTCAGGAGGGCCCTGGAGATTGTTGGTAGCCAGTTAAAAGAGAATACCTCGGATGCACGCCGTCAGATCAGACCCGATGCCCAAGCCAAAGTGTTGGAGAACATCCATTCTACTCTCCTGGAGTTTGAGCCTGTGGCCAAAACGATACAAGATGTTGGAAAAAATCTACAAGATATCGAGTCCAATCTTGCAAGGATCGATTTTGACCTAAGTCAGTCAACTGGCGACCTCAACCCGCTTCTCGACGAGGCCAAGGGGCTTATTGCGCAGCAGGAAGCGCTTGATCTCAAATCAGATCTTTTGAAGGCGTTTGGTTCGAGTTTTTTACTTGCGCCCGAAGATATCAATACATTAACCAGTCTATCGACACCAATTGATGATGAGTTCTTCAACGCATTCTCTAGGACTAAGGAAATGTACAGAAATTGTCAATCGTTGTTGATTGGAGAGCCTCGCCAGTCAGGGGTCGAGGTAATGAATCAAATTGGTAATGCCCTAGATGGAGCTTACCAGAAAGTACTGTTCTTTGTTAAGACAGAGTTCCGGTCTTTGACATCTGAAATGATCCAGTTTCGGCTGCCCGTTCGCCGTGCACTTACTGTACTGGCAGAGCAGCCTGAACTGTTCCATGCGTGCCTTGACTTTTTTTCTCAGATTCGGTCGAGAGCTCTGGCAAGCGATTTTCAGCGCGCCCTAACAGTTGAATCGGCAACCTCATCGAAACCGATTGAATTTTTTGCTTATGACCCCATAAGATATGTCGGAGACATGCTGGCATGGATCCTTTCTGCGACTGTGGGAGAAGAGGAGATTTTAGAGGCTCTGTTTACTGCAGATGCGGGGCAGATTAACCATAAGCTTGCCGAAGCGTATGCTGAGGGACCCTGGTTGTCTGTAAGCCGGGGAGAACTTAATATAAAAACAGTCATGTGCAGTTTGGTGGATCGGAATATTAGTGGTGCAGGACGAATCCTCAAGTCACGAGTTGAACAAGCTGTTGTTAGCCAGACAGATTTTACTATGTGTTTTGCTCTTACTAATCTGTTGGGGTTTTATCGGTTTACTTTTAAAAAGTTTTTTACATCGGATTCGGCAAACTTCCTGGTATCACTAGACCAGCTCCAGGAGTTTTCGATGGTACGATTCCAACGCACCGTTGGTGACTGGCTTGAAGAGATAACTGTTGATATAGACGACCACAGTGTTGGGCCCGACTTTCAGCCGCCTGAATTCATTGCTGCGGGTCTGCGAGACTTGAAGAAGCTTATGGAGTCTTATGATTCGTCAGTTATTCCATCTTCTGAACGACAACAAGGGTTCAAGCCTGTGCTTTCCGCTGTGCTGGAGCCACTTGCTGCAATATGTTTGGGAGATTTGGCTGAATCTGTTGACAAAATAACTTCTAATAGGCAGCATTCGTCGCGTCTCATATTTGAAATCAACTGTCTGGATTCAGCGCGTGGTGTGCTAGCACTCTATTCGTTTACCCTTGACAAAGTCACCGAGCTAGATCGAGATATTGAAGAGCGTGCAGCTCAGCTAAGCCATCTGCAGTTTGACGAATTACTCAAAGTATCGGGGCTATCAGTGCAGTTAAATAATCTTCCATTGGATATACAGCAAGGGCAGGTTGTATGGAAGAATGCTCAACAGAAGGAAGCGTTCAGCATCCATGCCCTATCAAAGACTACAGCACTTATTAGTCACGAAGTACCATCTATGGCATTGGAACAGGAAATTTTGCTAGACAAACTTTCCCCCCCGCGGTTGGCTTCAGAAATCTTAGCTAAAGCAAAAGAGAAGCTTTTGGCAGAGTTCAACAAAGTCAAACAGGCTGGTCAAGATGCCAATATTCCAGAATTTGATATGCACTTTTCTCGTTCAGACCATGAGGTCCGGCTACTTTTGGCAATGTGATGTACAGTAAAAAAAAAATATTAAATTATTCAATTTTGATTGCATCATTTCCTGTTTATGGAATCTTGCGGGTGTTTGTGGAGGCCGTGTTGGGGACTCTGTGTGAGATGAGGAGAGTTGTCTGCTGTGACCACCACACTGTGTAAATGAAGGTCGTCTTCATCTCCCATGTCATCATCATCAAAAGATATTGACCGCGAGCGTTTCCGGGTATTACTGTTGTTGGCGAGGGCCGCGTTGGAGACCTTGAGCCGGTTATTGAGAATTTCAATTTCTGCCTCGAGTTCGACGATTTTGCGTGCCTGCCGCTCAATGGTTTTATCCTTGAGGCGAGACCGGGTGAGAGTATCGGAAACAGATCCAGCAAGCGAAGACAGCTGGTCAAGAAACGTTCGCCCCGCAGGCGACGAATCAAGCTGGGCTTGAACAAGGGGAGGATTTATTGATAAGCTGACAGAAGATGAAGGTACTGGCAGCTCACCCAATGAAGAGGGAGGGACTGTACTTTGAGTAGTATCTTGAGAAGATTGGTCTTCCTGCGAGGCACTCAGCCGAGATTGTTGGTGTTGGTGTCGCAGTCGTTGAGTACTATTATTATTATTATTACGGCGGATACCACTTGTTGGAGAATCTGGGAAATCTATTTGGGGGCCCTGATCAACCACTGAACCTACAGCGGCAGCGCCAAGTCTTGTAGGAGTGATATTGGGATCATCATAGCTGAAGGGTGGAGGTCGACTCAGTGAACTAACACTTGCCAACCGATTATCGTTGTTGTAGCGATGGGGAGTAGGTGTGCTGGGAGGACCACCACCACTACTACTATTAATACCAGCACCCCCACCATTTGGAACACCTTCTCGTGATGGGGTTGGAGGAGTACCGGCGACTGCCGCTTCAGATTCCGTAGACGCGGAAGTGGCCGCCCATTGGAAAAAATTACAGGCTCCTACAGAAGATAGAGAGATTAGTTAATACATGAATGATGATCTTGTTGAACAAATATACATATATACCTGAACTACCTATTCCTTTCCCACACTTGTAAAAGCGACGACCTGTATTGGGACCAGGCTTTCGAACCGTGTAGATTTTTGCTGGCACCTAAACAAAAATAAGCAACCAGTCAGAATTGGGGCTGAGGCGGCGGGTTGTGAAGGAGGAGGGGGGGCGTTTTACATTGCATTTGCATTTTGGAGCCTCCTGAACCTCTGCCATGTGCGCAGGGCTGTGTCGGTAGCCGGGGAAATGACAGAATAAAAAAATAAAAATAAAAAAAAAAGAAGCGGGTAAATAATGATAGCGCGCGTAGTGTGGGACTTTAACAGTTACAAGGAGACTAATACGGAATACTACTGAAATAGAGGGGCAAGAAGCACCAATCTATCTACAAGAGTAGCAAAAAGCTTGTCGATTTTGCACATGCGTTTTCATTACTGTCGAGCACGTTGACAGTCTGGAGTAGTCTTAAACCAGTCTACGGTGTGCATTTTTTCCTTCCATAAATATTCCATGTTGTTCTAGCCTCTTGGCACAGCTTTCCATGCCAGTCCCGATTAGGTCTAGCCTTTATTCTTGCTGTCGTCACTGTTCGTCGTCCTATCTTCCTATTTGGGACTAGTAATAAATGTAATTAATGACTCGCTTTGACGTCAACTCTCATCATGTCGCGGGGTATATATAGATGTCAGAGACTCCCCGGGGAGTACTATTGCCAGTTTATTAATCATTTTCACAGTATAAGCAAATCATGGGATTCAAAGAGTAAGTTGGATAGGTTGAGGTCTAGATCGAATTTTATGTACTGACTATGTGGGTTTTCAAGTCAACTCAAGCATGCCGGCGAGAACATGTTGAACCAGGCCAGGGGTGGTTCTGGTAACAATGACAATAGTTCTGGAAACTATGGTGGAAATTCTGGATCTGGTTACGGCGGATCCAATGACAATTCCTACGGCGGTAGCGGAAACAATGATTCTAGCTATGGCGGGTCCAACGATAACTCGTCTTCAGGTTATGGCAAGTCAGGATCTGGTTATGGGGGAAGTAATGATAACTCCTCGGGCTATGGTGGAAACTCTGGATCTGGATACGGCAACGACAACTCCTCCTCAAATACTTACGGAGGATCCAACGATAACACCACCTCTAGCTATGGAGGAGGTAACGACGACAGCAGCTATGGATCGAGTGGGAGAAAGCACCATGGAGGCCGAGGTAACGATAGCTCGTCCGGATACGGTGGATCCAATGATGACTCTTATGGATCCGGCGGCGGAAACTCTGGTTACGGCGGATCCAATGACAACTCTTCAGGCTATGGTGGAAACTCTGGATCTGGATACGGCAACGACAACTCGTCCTCAAATACTTACGGAGGATCCAACGATAACACCACCTCTAGCTATGGAGGAGGTAACGACGATAGCAGCTATGGATCGAGTGGGAGAAAGCACCATGGAGGCCGAGGTAACGATAGCTCGTCCGGATACGGCGGATCCAATGATAACTCTTATGGATCTGGCGGCGGAAACACTGGTTACGGTGGATCCAACGACGACTCGTATGGATCTGGCGGCGGAAACTCTGGTTACGGCGGATCCGGAGGCAACTCTGGATATGGTGGATCCAATGACAATTCTTACGGCGGCGGTAACAATGATAACTCGTATGGCTCTGGTGGTGGCCGAGGAGGAAATCAGTATGGTGGGGGAAGCAATTATTAAATCTAGCGTTTGTGTATAGGACTGTTTGATTTTTTTGAATTTGAATGAAGATATGATTTTAAAACAGATCTTATGTAAATGAAAAAGCTACGGAGGTGAATCAATCATCGTCGCCAAGGATGGTTGAAGTTGGATTTGAATAATGCATAATCTCCTCGTAGACAAAGATAGCAATAGCGCCGGAAGCAATGCCTCGGATTGTCCTTAAAAGGGAGCCCGAGAAGAGGACACGAAATCCTTCATTGTAAGCGATAATTCTTGCACAGTTGAAACTATTTGCATAGGTTTGACGGGCGTGCATTGTCTGCATCCTAGTCTTTACAACATCCAAGGGTTGAGTGACTAGGACGACGATCCCGGTCGTTAGGGATGCAATTGTAAAGATACCAGAAAGTTTCATCCAGTATCCCACATGGTCGTCAACGTCCCATAGCT
Organism: Trigonopsis cantarellii; assembly: GCA_030574495.1. Lineage (NCBI taxonomy): Eukaryota > Fungi > Ascomycota > Trigonopsidomycetes > Trigonopsidales > Trigonopsidaceae > Trigonopsis > Trigonopsis cantarellii. The sequence continues at coordinate 71,455 of JAJMFB010000037.1, forward strand.
GCCGCAGTGAAGTGTAAGTAGTAAGTCTGACAGCAGATGACATGCACTGGCGTAACATGGTAGGTACCAAGCCTTGATATAGACCTCTGAGCCCCCTTGCTTGCAGTGAAGCACTTAAACAAGTGCGAAATGACCACTTGTCTTTGTTGTGGAGCTGGTGCTCAATAAGGCGAATCTTTGCCGTTTCAAAGGGGACAAGGACCAAAGACTCGGCCAAACCGGCTGAAAGCCCAGCCACAGCAGATCGACTCGCCCCCCACTGATCGAGAGCTTGCGATTCAGATAGAATCTGTGATACACTGTCAAAGACAGCAAATCGAGTCATGGTTCGAGCCATCGCTCCATATAACATGGCACTACTCCCACAGTATGCCTTGGTTATATCGAATGGAGGACGGGTATATTTTAGCCCCTGTGAAACTGCCTGCCGATTCACACCTGGTGGTGGTTTCCGTACCAGTGTATCCTTCTTTGTGATTTTACCTCCATCACTGACGACTGGCGGTGCTGCCGTCACCGGGACTGCAATCCGCCGAAACAACTGATTATGTGTCTTGTAATACTCCAATGGATCTACCCAGTAATCAGCCCTCTTGCTTTCTTCTTGTAGTAGTCAAGTATAATCAACTCACATGTAAGTCCTACATCGATACTCGTAGCTACCAGCGTAGCTCCCAGACTTCGGGACCATAATCCCTACATGTATAAATAAAACCAGTCAGTCAGCTACTTCTGAGAAGAAAAAAATGCATCCAAATCTACTCACACTATCCTGAGACATCCTTGGGATCTCTCTCTCTCAGTCTCTCTCTCTGTGGTGTTAAATTTCCCTAACACACTTCTCCCTCCCAATCTCTCCCCACACACAAACACAAATTACGTAGTACGAAGATAGTACGAAGACTTGAGAAATCTCAATAAATCTGCCTAAATATCTTTTTTGTTTATTGTCTAATTACAATACTTTGAATTGTCTGATTCTCAGGCAGAATTTGAAAAAAAAAAAAAAAAAATTATGTATTTTTTTCTTGGTGGTTTTTTTTTGTTTTTGGTGATTTTGTAGTTTTCCTTTCTCCTTAGCTCTCTCTGTCTCTCTGTCTCTTCTTTCCCTTTAACCGTACATTTCTCGTTCAGAGTTAAGCTGTCCGAAGGAAGGGGGGTTTGGTAGTTGTTCGATGAAATAAAACAATAAGAATGATAAAAAAAAGAAAAAAAAAAAGAAGAAAAAAAAGTAAGCACAGCGTAACGTTTGCAAGAGCAATCAATAGATAACAGACTCCTAAATGAAAAAAAAAAAATTAAAAAATAAAAAAAAGGAAAAAGGAAAAAAGAACCAAAACTCGTACAGAGGCAAAGTAAAACACACACACACGCGTATCGAACATACCCCCTCAACCTTTTTCTTTTTCTCTTTTCTCATTCTTGCCCAAGAATCATACCGTAATTACAACAAGAAGAGAGTTAACGAGGCTGCTGGACTTGAGTTGGGATAAACTGATTAGAAGACTGGTTGCTTCCATTTGATGGAGATTGCGCAGCCGCAGCAGCAGCATACCCTGGATGGCCCTGATATGATTGCTGTTGTTGTTGCTGCTGTGGCTGGTAATTGCGCTGTTGGCCACCACCACCACGTCTTTGACCATTATTATTACTATTATTGTATCCGCCTCGATAATTTCTATTAGGACCGCGTGAATAAGTCTGGGCCTGTGCTTGACGCACATCTGTGAGTTGAGGCCGGGGGATGTTTTCAGGAGTGTCATATACATAAAGACTTCTGTCAATAGTTGGGGGGATAGGGGCAATTTCAGTACCAAGCTCTTGCTCAATCTTGTACAGGTTGAAGCGATCTTCCCAGCTAATTAGATTGATTGCCAATCCCAGATGACCAAACCGACCTGATCGACCTATCCGATGAAGGTAAGTTTCGGCATTTTTAGGGAAATCAAAATTGATGACAACATTGACAGCTTGGATGTCGATACCTCGGGTCAAAAGATCAGAGCACACAAGATTCCTGCAGACTCCATTTCGGAAATCATGAAATACACGATTCCGGGCAGCTTGAGGCATCCTTGCATGACTGTAAAAACAAGAGTATCCCAATTCTGTAATCTTCTTGGCCAATAATTCTACCCGATTAGTTGAATTGCAAAAGATGATAGATTGATTGATTTGAAGCTTTGAGAACAAAGTGTTCAAGCAGTGTACTTTTTGTTTCTCCTCCACAAATGCATAATACTGGGTAATACCCCGCAATGTAAGCTCATCCATAAGATTGATCTCGTAGGGTTTACTAAGATGTTTGTCCATAAAGCTCTTGACTACCAGGGGGAATGTGGCGGAAAACAGCATAATTTGTCGATCCTTGGGGAAATAGGCAAGAAGCTGTTCAATGATGGGGGTGAACTCGGGGCTTAATAGCTTGTCAGCTTCGTCCATTATAAATGTTGGGCACTCGCTAAAGTCGGCTACTCCCTTGCCAGCAAGGTCGAGAATTCGACCGGGAGTGCCAACAACAATATGAATTGGCTCATGCAATCGCAAAATGTCGTCCTTGAGAGTTGTTCCTCCTGTTGTAACCATAACGTTAACCCCCATATGCTTGCCAAGTGTCTTACAAACTTGAGCCGTCTGAAGAGCAAGCTCTCGGGTAGGAACCAAGATGAGGGCTTGAATTTTATCATTCTTAGGATTAATCTTCTCCAACGCTGGAATTACAAATGCTGCTGTCTTTCCCGTACCATTTTTGGCTCGGGCTAATATATCTCTTCCAGTAAGTGCGATTGGTATTGCTTCCTCTTGGATAGGGGACGGTTTTTCAAACCCTGCTTCAAAGATCCCCATTAGTAACTCTCGCTTGAGAAGGTACTCTTCAAAATCTGTGCCCTTGGTTCCTGTAACATCTTTTGTCTGCACTCGTGTATCTTTATTGGGCACGTTGAGCGTCTTGCGCCAATCTTCACCTGATTGGTTGCTGGAAAGGGAAACGGACCGTCAGAATAATGTCTTTGAGAAATATTAAGCCAAACCTCCACTTACCTAATGCTTGTGTTTGCTAGTTGATTTATGATTGTCGATGTCATATTAAAGACAGTATTGTGAATGGATTATTGAGTATTATTTATTAGTATCGGGGGTTTTCTTGAAAGGGTGTGGGGTGTTCAGATGTGAGCCAGTCTTATTGGTTAGGCGTTCCTGTCTATAATAAACTGTAGAGTCAGAAAAATGATCAACATCATATAGAGGACCCCATTTGTCGCTCACCTTTGTTATTATCGTAGCTGCTGTAGTTTCTTTCTTGTGTTGAAATTCAAGGCAAAGAGAGACAAGAATGGGAAAAATTCTCAGCGTTGACTTTATTCGCCCCACGCAACAACACCAAAATGCCACCCTATGAATGGGATGGGAATGCGTGAGGGACATTCAAAGTGTCATTTACATAATTCACCACAGCACAAATAAATGGTTTATTTATTTATTTTTTCTTTTTTTCATGAATATTACCTATATATAGATTACAGTAATTTACATGCCCATTAACATTTGCTCTGAGAGCAAAAGCTACTGCTCTTGGCCCTCTTCTAGCTGGTCGCGGCGACGACTTCCATTCTTGACAATCTCTAGAATCGTCACGTCTTTGCCCAAATCCATATTGTCAATGTTGAGTGGTGTAATAAACAGAGTCTGCGCATACTTTCCTGAGCGAGCAGCTTCTACAAGCGTTCGCATCCCAATCTTGCGATTCACGGAGTCCATGTAGACGTCAAACTCATCGACTCCCCTCAGGGGAGTTCGAACACTCTGCCATATTGCTCGCAACAAACATACTTGAACAAATGACTTTTCCCCACCAGAAAACGATCGAATCGATCTCATCGACTCCTCATCATCTTCGTCTTCCACTTGCTTGAGGGAAAAGATGAGATCCAACTTCTTGTCTCGGTGGTGGAACACAAGTCGGCCAGAAAATCCCCGACGACTGAGTGATGACCGAAATTCTCGATCTGCCCCAGCGCATATGTTACTCCGTTGCTTAATGTATGACCTGCGTCTTGCCAAAAGTGCATCCTTGAGCCTTTGCACCATGTACTCTAGTTTATTGATCTTTTCTAAATCTGTTTGGTAATTTATACGAGTCTCATCGCGTTCACGCACAATATCTTCAAACGCACGCCCAGATTCGCGTTCCCGAGCTTTAAACTTCTCTTGCAGTCTTTTAGCTTCATTCATGATTGCCTCTGTGGTTTGATTTTCTGGAACTTCAATAGGTTCGGCATGTCTTTTGACCGCCTCCTCAAGATACAGTTTGACTTTATCCTCTCGATTTTTGAGAACCTTGGTTGCCTCTTCAATTTCACGGGTAAACCGATTCGTTTCCTTGCCCATGTTTTTCCTTTTGGCATAGATATTGTCCTTCTCTGCCTCCAATTTCCGAATCTCTTCGTCAAACTGGCGCAATTCATCTTCAAACTTGGCCTTATTGCCGCTGATTTCATCTTTGATCCGATGTAGATTTGCCGCTTCATTAGCGCAAGTATCCTTAGCTCGAATCAGATCCTCATATTGGTTCTCGAGATTCCTTTCACTCTCAAGTTCTTGCTCTAGTTGTGATTCAAGTTCCGTCAGTGCGGCCCGCTTTTCTTCTTCTACATTGGTAGAATACTTTGGATTTTCCAACTCGACTCTTTTGCTGGATATCTCCTCCCGCAACTTGCGCAGCTCTTGGTCCTTGGATTGGCGTTCTCGTTGAAGGGCTTGAACCCGTGCCATCGATTCTCGATAGCTTTCTTTGACAAGTTCAAGCTGATTTTGTTCCTTGAGAATCTCTCGCTTCACTGCCACAATTTGATCTTCAACTGATGTTTGCATCCGCGGAACACGACGTCCATTAACTGGTACAGTACTCGATGCGCCAGCTCGACCTCCAACTCGGAATCCTTTAAGATTCGTCTCTGGATGCAACGCATAGCACTGTCTCACATTAGGTGGCCGCTGCTCAAACATAACCCGATCTGCTTCAGCTCGGTTCTCAATCAGGATGGCTTGCTCAATCTGATGTAAATCAATGATTGAATACTTGACGTAGTCGTTAGAGAAATTGAGTGCTTTCAGAATCGATAAGAACTTTCTATCTGCGGACCTAGGCTCGAAATCTAGCTTTGCATCCTTGCGCATAATTACGGGGATAGAAACTCGTTCTCCAGCCATAAGTCTTGACAAAAGAGCTCGATCTTCATGATTGGTTACAAGGAAAGCATCCAGATTTGCTCCAAGGAATGTTTCGATGATAGGTCCCCATTTAGGTTCTTCCAGGGAAATGAACTGTCCCAAAGGCCCTACAGGTCTCTCTTTCCATCTTCCTTCCTCGTCTTTGATTCGTCGCAGAACTGATATCACCCCTCTATCAAAGCCAGCCAAGCGGTTCTGACGGGATGCTTCCAATTCTCTCATTTCCCGAGTTAGGGACGAAATGTTTTTCTCATAATTTGCTTTCTTCTGTCTGAGACTAGCCAATTCGGCTTTATTTAACTCTTCAATTTGGCTTTCAATGGACAAGAGATCTTGTGTAAGATTATCTTTTTGACTTGTGAGTTCCTTGATTTTATCTTGAAGCTTGATGTATTCATTAGCAAGCTCATCTTGGTCGACAACTCCAGCCTTTTTTAGCAATTCTTGTTGAGTCACAATGTTGGCACGGATCGACTTGATAGATTCTTTGACACTGGTAAACTCTGCTGCAATACTGCGCTCATCCGAACGATGAGATGTCATTGTTCTCGAGTTTTGTTTGATCTTATCACTGATGTCGGCCAACTCATCTTTGAACTGTTGCTCGCGTTCTAAAAGGTGACCTTTTTTATCGCGCTTTTCATCAAGAACCTTACGAGCCTCTTCTTCTTGCTGTTCTATTGTATGTCCACTTTGAATCAGCCCCTTGAGCTCTTTCTGCAATTGCTCTACTTCCTCTTCAGATTTTTTTACTTTGAGGCGACTGTCACGCACTAGGGCCCAGGCTCCCTTAGACATGGTGAGCATTACTTGTTTTGCGAGGTCTCTCTGGTCTAGACTCTGCTGATAAATCATTTCAGCATCCTTCATTCTCTGTTCTTCCAATTCCAGGCGTTTTCGCCGACTTTGTGCCACTGTCTCGGCTTTATTGACATTTGCTTCCACATTATCGAGGTCATCAAGGATCTGCTGAAGACCAGTACCCTCAATAAACATGGAATAAAGATCATGGTCAGTAGCGTTTGCCAAAAATGTTCTGGCTCTGTCTTGGGAGAGAATAGTCATTGGATTATCCAGAACGATGTTTAATGCCGAAAGAATTTCATCCAGCTCCTCACGTTTTGTAGATATTATTTTATTAGATAGGCTGCCCTGAATCTTGTAGCTATTAGCACCATCGCGTCTAAATCGCCTCGTGACACGTATCTCGTCTCCGTACACTTCGCGTTTGTAAAAATTGATTCCCTTGTTTGCGAGAACAATCGTGACATGACCAGACTGTGTACCACTTTTTATTAGATCGTTGAGTTTCGGGGCTCGATTGGTGGCTGTTGCTTTACTCCCCAAACAAATAATAATGCCAGTCAAAATTGCACTCTTGCCTGCTCCATTCTGACCGCAAATAAAATTGATCCGAGACCCAAATTCAATATCCATCTTGGAATGACACATGAAATTGAGTAAATGGATTGACTTTATGCTGCCGCCGGGGTGTTCCAGACCGTCGTCTTCCATCTCATCTTCTGCAGCTTGAGTTGGCAGCTCAACCTGCAATGGCATATCATCTTCATCATCCTCTTCGTCACCATCCGTAGTAGAGGATCCGTCTATATCGCCTGATTCCTGATCCTCAATGCGCTGCCGTTTAGATCCATCACGCTGTACGAGCAGGGTCAGTAAAAAAAATGTAAAAAAAGTAGATGTTGACTAGAATCATTGATAACAAATAAACCTGGTATATAATCTCATTTGTACTTACCTCATCTTCATCGTCTGGCGACGCGATCCGGGCGCGTTTGCTGAATATCATCGAACCATTACACGAAATCTCTGTGTACCGTTGATAATTGGAAGCAGTGGCGCGCGCGTGTCAACCAACACATTTTTTTTTTGTTTTCTGGCCTACTGTACAACGCGTCAAAACACGGGAGCGTGACGAGTCAAAGACATATCATTCTAATCAACTATTTACATATAAACGTTTATATTTTTTCAACCTCAGTCAATATTGTCTTAAAATCCCGAATAAGCGTTTCAGTAGGCTCTAAACCAACGCTGATGCGAATAATGTTACGATCCACACCGTATTGCTCCACCTAAAAGGAAGATATTAGTCAATTGTAGGGAAAAATAAGCATCAGTATTTGGTAGTGTCTTACCCAATCAAGCTCTGCATAATGAGCCAAGACGGCGTAAGGGCATAGTAGAGTAAAGTTAGTTCCGAGACTGGGACCCTTGGCAGCACGGATAGAATCGAAAAATTTGACTGCTTGCTCAGGTTTTTGAAAGTCTACAGATAACAATGCACCGTATCCGCCAGTCTTTGTCTTCATATCATCGTAATACTTGCGGGAAGGAGCATACTTGGGGTAGTAAAGCTGTTTGACTACAGCGGGGATGACAAGGTTAGCTTGCAAACTACACAGCTAGTGCACAGCACAGTTTTGTAGAACTCACCTGCTGGACTTGCTTGTAGAACATCAGCAACAGCTTCAGCATTTATATTCATGCGGTGGCTTCTAGAAACGAAATCGCGGCTGTTTCTCTCGAGGAAAATGGCATCCTCCGCCCATAGGACATCTTCATATTCTTTGTCCAGGGTCTGCTCGAGCAAATCGTAGTATCGACTTTGAGGGTTGATGACCAAACTACCTCCCATTACATTACTATCACCACTAAAGACTTTTGTGAGACTGCTGGCAACCATGTCACAAAAGGGAAGAACATGGACATTGGAGATGTTGCCAATCGTGTCATCGACGACAATTGCAAAATCATATTTGTCAGAGAGTTCTTTGATACCCCGCAGATCGGGAGTCTTCAGTAATGGATTAGAGGGGAATTCACAAAAGACTGCTAGAATCTTATTACCTCTCTCTAGCATCTCTTTGAGTTGTTCGAATGCACTTTCGTCACCTAACCCCAAGAAATGAGCACCGGGTCCAAATTTTTCTAAAATTTTAAGAGTATCTGTATAGGGGAATCCGTAGCAAACGCTTTTTTCTGCATGCCTGCAAGCCAGTAAATACCGATGAGCATTGAAAATGGCACTCATGCCTGTGGGGAAGAGGTAGACATCTGATTCACTAGGAGACTTATTAGCTAAGCCTTGCTCCCTGTCATTATCTTGCACAGCAGTAGCGATTCGTCGTCGTAAAGCCACCTTGGCAAAGTCGGCCAACGAAAAGTCTAAATTTCGACCAAACCGCTCTTCGACAAATGCATCAATTTCTTTGTCATCTCCAGACTGGGGCTGCTTGTTAACATTCTTGTTTGAATTGATCTTTCTTGAGTAGTGACGACTCTTAAAGGAGGGCATTTTAAAATCTTGATTTTCTTCTGTCTGATGGTCGGGATCGTGTAGAAATGCTTCTAGGCAGTATTCGCCTAACCTACTAGAAATTCCATCTCCACTATGCTGCCAAAATGCTTTGGCTAGCTTGAACTCGGATTCGGGGATTAAAACAAGAGCTATCGAGACCTTGACCTCGTTCTGGTCTGCTTCTTTAGTCGGTGGCACAGTAACCTCGACCACTCTCGGCTGACATGGAGGTTTTAGAGACGAGTATTGTTTCACAAACCGTCTGCACTGGCACGCAATTTTATACGTGGGAAAGATGAATACCTTTTCACCTGGTCGACCATACTTTTTTAGCAAGAGATCACATAACTGACCAAGGATTAGTCTCTTCACCAAAGAAATAAAGTTATATGTATAAAAACCCAGAAAAAAAAAACCCCCCGACGCACCTTCTGTATGCTGGAATGAATAAAGAATCTAACCCACAGGTATAGTTAGTATCCTATTTTAAAAATTTGCCATCATTGCAAGCTTACCGGGGATATCCCGAGTTCATCTTGGAGACAACCCAATCCTGTCCCTCTTCATAACCAACAGTGGCATCCCATGAAGGTAAAGTCACGCTGACTGCGTGGACCTCATTCGCAGGGATTGGACATCCTACTTCGACTGGCGGTTCCAGACCAGTAATCATTGTGCTAATTGGAGATGAGTTACTCTACAGGGCCCAAGTTCTGAATATAATATACCTCTTGCCTAAATTTTGGGACCTTTAATTTTTTTTTTACCTAAGTGAGTCACTAAATCAACCGGGAGAGCAAATGTCAACTACTTAACTACGCTGTAGAAAATTATTTATTTTTCTATTTTTTTTTTTTTTAAATATCATTAAAAATATTCTCTAGATAAGATAAATACAGAATACTTAGATTTCTTTTATCATGTTTTAATTTGATAGTCTTATTTCAATCGTATTTCCCTGCAGTCGTATTACTGAACGGCAGTCTAGCAGCGGCGATTTGAGCCAACTTTGTTCTCCGGGGTAATATGAAGTTATTGAATACGACAACTATTAGACTTGCAGTTGCAATTGCTGTGAATACGCAGTAGAGGAAGGTGGACGCAGCCGTGAAATGAGAACCAGTATAGGGTAATTCTGGAGTGTTTGGCCACCGTACGTCCATCTGAAGAGTCAGCTTATCACCTATCACAATACGCTGTAAGGCAGGGTCATGTTCGAACCCATCCTTAATGGTGAGCCCGCTGATGTATTCACCGTTCTCTGCTTGCTCTTCCAGAGCTTTCTCGGCCATGGAGACTTCAGATTGTCTTTTGAGCTCTTCAAGGGCGACACTGTTGAAGACTGGTCCGTGAGAGTAGGCAACGCCGGTTGTTGGGACCCCGAGCGAGGTGTGAATGAGCATGTTGAGGTTTGGATCAACGTCGAGATGGCTTTCCTGGAGATTTCCGCGGAAATTGAATGCTATAGGGACCTTATGAGTCAAAATAGGATCATTGCGAAGGGATCCTTCCACTGGGGTATATAATCTGCAAGACATGGGGGCATCTTGATGAATGTAGAGCTGGAATAGATGATAAAGTTCGTCGTCAAATGTTATAGTACAGTTAAACCCATTGAGTTCAGATTTATAGGGTATCATTAATGACTGGCCAGTCTCTTCGCATATCGGAAATGGCTCATATAGGATTTTATCTAGAAATGGCAGTTAGACAAGAAGAAAAACTGGTGTTCCTATTCGAACTCGAATACATAACAAGTTCTTTTAAACGAAATCCAAAAGTTACTTACTATCTGCGTCGACCTGATGCTCTCCATACTTGATTTCTCGCTTCATGCATTCAAGCGCCAGAGGCTGCCCGGGGATCAAAAACCCCATTTCGTGGTTTTTGTTTAGATTCTGTTTGTTTATGTTTTCCTAGATAGGGATTGGAATATCCAAACAGCGGGAGGAGCGAAAAAAGTCCCAAACCTCCATACCGAAGATAGATAGAGTATTCATGACACACTCCTTTCTATACGATATATAACAACAGGAAATGTACTGTTTCTTCATGATGTTTTGATTGAATTTTGATTTCTTTATTGTACAGGGTTGTCTTTACATTATATTAATTACTGAAGACTAATTCTGCCTTCAGAATCAGCCAGCACAACTAGCTTGGCGAGCACATCCTTTTCTGAAAGCGATGTCTTCTCTGATAATTTTTTGATGATCTTTGATAGCTTGATTGGCTTGCTCTTTTTCTTGACGATCTTTTCGAGATCTGCCTTCAAAGCGTCCGGGGCACTGTCTTTTCCACTCTTGGATGATGAAGCCTCTTTTGTAATCTTGCCGTTACTGGCTTTATCGACAGTCTCTTGCTCCTTGTTGTGTCCATTGGTAGAGCGATGCTCTTTGGCCTCGGCGGGGCTTGTTTGCGAACGATCTGCCCTTGACAGCTCTGCAGCGCCATTCTGCTGCTGTTTCTTCTGTTGTTTTTTATTGCCTCTATATAAACTCTTTTCATACTTTTCAGCTTCAGATATGCACGTTGTATGCTGTTGAAAATCGTTTCCTATGGCTCGCGTGTCAGCTAACCCCGTGTCTGGCAAAAGGTTTTTTTTCCTAATACATACCATAGAAGGTAGTCGAGCAATCTAAGCAGGTGAAAGCAGCGTCTCTGCATTTGCTCCTATGCTGAAAGAGCTTTTTCTTTGTCAACGAGTCACCGCATGACTATCGAGGTTTCTTGTTAGTACGCTCAATTCAAGGAACACATTAGATATGAAGACGGAATGAATCTACCTCACAAGAAAAGCTGACCATTTCTCCTTTACAGGCTAATCACTGGTCTGTTTTAAACAAAAAAAATGAACGTTTGCTTACGCTTGACAGTATTCAGATCTGCTCTCGTAATAACGGAAGGAAGAAAAAAAAAGAACCTAAAAAAAAAAGTTAAAGTGCAGCCGCACCCAAACCTAATGGAGCAGAGTTGGGAATTCAGAGAGATGACTTGACCTTCAGTATTATGGAACCATCTCGATAGCATACCCTCATCGACGTTTCATTTGGACTAAACCGAAGCAACTGAAAGCATTTTTGAGAAGAGAAAAATCGAGCTCTGTGAATGGCAGTAGTAGGTGTTGATTTTTTTGTTATGCCAAGTGCCTCCCTTTAGAAATAAGAAACTTTTGCATTACAAAAATTCAATGTCTTGAGTTTAACGTACATCTGACATCCAAAAAGAAAGATTCCAAGAAGAAACAATCTCTCTACCCGAAACCTTTCTTTCGAACCTCGATCAAAGTACGTAAAGTATGCCCATAAAAAGAAAAAGTGCACAGTCATAAATAAATAAATCAAAAAAGTTTGTAAACGTAGCTTATTGTACACATATCCATAAAGGAAAGAAGCAAACCTAAGTATATATAAAATGAACCCGCCCAAACTATATAAAGAAAATCCAAATGCCATCATTATATTTCATAATTCAACTGAGCCATTTTTGGTCCAAGAAAAAATCATATATTTTAGTTGTTTTATTAACGTCGATTTTAATGAGTTCTCGCGCGGTCCTGCGCTTGAGTACTCCCCCGGTACGTAGAAGTTCACGAAACAATGTCTCTTTAATGGCAATGTATGGTTTCGGCATGATGCGTAGCTGACTACACAGAGCTTGCTCAGCCGGACTCAAGAATTCCACATCGGCAGCATGAGAGATATCCAGTGGATTGGCCGGAACTTTGCGTACAAGCTTGGAGCTGGTGCTATCCAGAGACGAGAGCGGGGGTCGTCCACGAGCTCCTGGAGTGCCGAGATGGTGACCATAGCGTCCAGCCGGTGGGATATTAGATCTAATGAGCGCACTCCGACTAGCCTTATCCTTCTCATACTGCTGAGCAACAGTAAACGTCCGTACCCCGTTCTGACGATATTCTTGAAGTTCTGCAATCCTTCTCCGAATCTGTAATTCTCGAAGCATATCGTCGGAGAACAGTTCAAACTCTTTTGGATTTAGGATGCGGGCAAATGGTTTGAGTTTATTAAAGAGATCACGCTCTTCTTTTGTCCGCTTCCTATCTATAGCCATATTCTTCCTATAATCCATAAGGTGATGAGCAAAAAGCAGTCTCTTTTGTTCCGCTCTTGTGGTGAGCCTCGAGTTGTAGATATCTAGGATTGTGAGTTTGAGCTCGATTTCGCCCTCGGTGTCATCAGGATCAAATACCATATCCTTGACCACCATCTCTGCATCATTTTCTGCTTCCTGCTCAAACTCCAACCGGCCAGGCATGTACCCCTGAACTTCATGACAAGCAGGATGGGATGCAGTAGGTTTCTGTTTGGGTAACGGGAGCTCGCTGAGGGCCCTGCCCCGTTCTTCGAGACGTGCTTTCTTGCGAGCTGCAAATTCCTCGGGGGTGATTGAGAACTTGCGTTTCATGTTGGGGATCGGATATGAGTCCGAGTTTATGTACACGTCGATATAATGTTGAGAAACCTCATCTCGGAGGCGTCCGCCAATATGTTCAGCGACTTCTTGCCAGTTACCGAGACCACAAGTCTCTGATCCCTCGATAAGCAAGAGCTCTTCGTCCGCACCCCACGACTCAGTAAAAATGGGGTATGCATGTTGTTCAATCACTGAATAAGCATGATATGGCTTATGGTTTGCAGTGGCCTTGCCCGCAGCAAAGCATGGCACACAAAGGTCGTAGTCAGGGCATTCTGCACATTTGATCCGAACAAGGTTTGTGCAGTCACAAGAGCAGACATCACAGTGGAATCTATAAAAAAACAATTAGTATGTTTCAATCTTAACATATGTTTTGAAATACTTACTTTACGCCAGACTCGACAGCCTTTGTCTGTTTCTTATGAATCACAGTCATTGGCTTAAGCTGCCGCAGCAGCAGCTCCTTATAAGATCCGTACTAAATTAAAGAAGATGCCTTATCTTGCTGTCTTACGCCCTTGCTTTGTCTGATTCTCCAGCAGATACAGACCAAGACGGTGCTATAGATGGCGGGGGGGCGCGTAAAGGTGTAGAGTAGGTGCACGTGACCTTGGGATGCAGGTAGTGGTGGTGGTGGGAGGAATGTTTTCCAAAAAGTTGTGTAAACCCTAACCGAGGTGTGACTGTGGTTTTGCCTTTTGGGTTGACGCACCCGACGCACCGCTGGGTGGTCAGGGAGATCTAAATCCACCACCTTTAATCAACCAACAAAACAGCAACAACAGCAACACATACAAGATGGTAGGTTGAGACGAAATTACTTTTTTCTATGATGATAGCTAATAATATTGGAATCTTTATAGGGTCGGGTTCGTACTAAAACTGTCAAGAAGGCCTCTAAGGTTGTGATTGAACGCTACTACCCCAAGTTGACATTGGACTTTGAGACCAACAAGCGTCTCCTCGATGAGATTGCAGTCATCAGCTCCAAGCGTCTCCGAAACAAGATTGCTGGATATACAACCCATCTTATGAAGCGTATTCAGCGGGGACCCGTCAGAGGTATCTCATTCAAGCTTCAAGAGGAAGAACGTGAACGCAAGGATCAATACGTGCCTGAGGTTTCTGCTCTGGATATTTCTCACACCCCAAGTGGATTCGAAGTCGACCCCGACACCAGCAACCTTCTCAAATCCCTTGGCTTCTCCAAGTTGCCCGTCAAAGTCACCCCCGTCTCTCAGTCTACTGCTTGGAATGCAACCCGGCGAACAGACCGACCCCGACGAGACTAAAAGAAAAGAAAAAAGAGAAAGGAATCTTGTAGCATATTGTTTTTCTTTTTTTTTTATATTTCTTATGGGCGATTTGTAAATTTCGATAATATAAAAAAATTTTACGATGACTATATTAGTTTTCATTGTCTAGACATTCATCTCGAAGCTGAGAGCACAAGACCATTGCGTCATCCAAGAACCCTTTGGCTTTGAGTTGAACCTGTCGTTTGTTATCTTGTAGTGACTTGTCCTGGACCTCAAGCTTCTGAGAATAAGTATGCAGCTGATTCTGAATATCTGTAACGAGAGTTACACGTTTTCTAGGCCAAACATAACAGTTAGCGAAGAGCAGAATAAGGAACGCAAATCATCTCGCGCTGGATCATTCACCTCCGTAGATTAGCGAGCCTTGAAATCAAATCAGATGCCTGGCTGCAGATCTCAATGCCAGCCGTCTCCCATTTCTCAATACTCATTTCTCCATACTGCCTCTCGTCATGGGTAAACACTTGATTCTTGACAGCCCCATACTGCAAAATGTCTTCTTGATCAAGATGGACACATATGGGGAATTCATGATGCTCAAACGGATACTTGCCGAGTGGTTTCCTTTCGACATGGCTGCTGCCCCCCATAATCTCACAATCAAAGACAGCATTACGCTCCTGAATCAATCTGCGTTTCCCCACGCCACTGGCTTCCCGGCTTGCCGTCCGCTTCTTGGACGTGGCATTATCTGGGCTATCTACCACACGGGTATCAGCTTGGTATCGACTATGAGGTGGGGTATCTGACAAGGTTACATCCTGTTCCTCTGATGAAACAACAGAGATAACCGTGTTTGCATCCGACATGCTCAAAAAACCGGGTATAGAGATAGTCCGGGGTATTATTACCGATAAGCTGTCAATGTCGAAATTTGGGACTTTCAACCTCTTCCCATCCCACTTACCTCCCCCCGCCCCCACGTTGAAGCTCATCACCAACGCCCACCCGCCATCATCGTCATAGTGAATAATGCCGAAACTCTGTGGGGACGAGAATGTTGCTCGGTCAATGAATAGGCCCGGGTTTACTCGGAATCTGTCATCACTTCCTCCTTTTGCGCGACAACGGCTCAGGCATGCCCACATTGACCATGCCGATCTTACATCGAGTGTAGTACTCCTTGGACCCGTAACTCCTGAGACGATAACAAGACACCGAAATCAGTGGAAAAGCTTAGAGAGAGCTTCAAAGATTTATGACGCAGCTACGGAAAGACTCAGACGTGCTCGCCACAAGCATAAAAAGGCCCCAATATCAAAGCCTGCTACGCCTGGAGAACGGCCATTCAGTTTATCTCGAGCTAATAATACCATTTTGTCAAGTTCTGAAGACGAAGATACCGATTCCGACAATGACGACGGCGATTATGCTGACGACAACTCTGAATATAATGTTCACTCGGTACCTGAATCGATCATGGGGATTGAGCGACAAGCCATCCAAGACTCAAACGAGACTCCTGTTCCCTTGACGCGTACGTCCGAACAGTCTCGTCAGGAACCCGATATCGATTCAGTTCTTTCTCAGTCATCCGGCAGTGCCTCTGCGCAAACAATACAGAGGCGGCCTTCCCGTCTAAAAGCTGCATTTTTCTCACGGAATGCAGCTTCAATGCCTCCTCAAGCTGAAAGGGAAAGTTCTCCACGAGAAGGACAGATTATAACCTCCAGTCCAAAGTCACTCGGCAAGGCAAAGTCTCGGCTTCGTGAATTAGTCCGCGGGCAATCTGGTGATACTAAGAGTCGACGACGACTTAGCAGAGCTCCGAGTGGAGATTTCTATGCCAATAATGATGATGATGATGAACCTGACGATAATGAAAGTCTCGAATCATACGTTACTGCCAACACTAGACCTCTGAACCTCACTTCAACTATGAGTTCAAGCAATTGGTTTGCCCAGGCAGATCGACAGCACGAAGAAGAAGAAGAAGAACAACAACAGCGACACAATGAGGGTGAGTTACAACTCAGCAGAAGAGCCAGTAATGTTGGCAAATCCTCAGTACATCCTCGGTATGGGCAAAGCTCGGGCAGTCCATTGCGGTTATCTCGAAGCGAGACTCTAGAGCAGGCACCATCGAATAATCCCCTCATGATACAGAGCACCTTGCCTGAGGATTTCCGGTACAGCCAAGATAATAATCATAATACCCATCACCATCATAAAAGCCATAACAATATTATCATGCCTGCAGTCTCTGCCGCAGAGTCATTGCAAAGATTGATTAGCCACGATAACAAAAATACCAGCAACAATAACCAAGTACGATTTGCTGAGCAACAGAGACCTCCAAAAAGTGTACAGACTAAAGATCGACCCGAACTTGAAGAGTTTCGTCCAAGATCTATTGCGGGAGATGCCACTGTTGCGAAATCTCTTGAAACGATCCGATCGAATCATTATCGGCGCAAACGATTAGAACATAAGATTGTCAGGTTGTTTGGAAGTGAGGATAAAAATGGAGAATATCGATTTCTAGGAGCGAGAAAGGGAGAAGTGATATGGGTTGAAAGAATGTTAGTTCTTAGTCTACTTGTTGAAGGCCGACCACCAGACGAATTTAGTCAGTATACTATTTGTAATACGCGAATATTTAGGAGATGGAAAGAACACAATGTTGTGGCTCGATTCACTGGTAACGAGGAAGTTCCAGTTGTTCTTCAGTTTTACCGAGCCTATTCGATTCCCTTAAAGCAAGATCCTCACGTGTCTCGAAGAATATCTGCAGCTGTTGGTATTGGAAGAGACGATACAAGGATTACTTTGTACTCTGGATTGGATAAGACAAATGCCATTTGGTCGAGTAAAGCACCACTTCAAAAGCATGGAGACAGTAAATTTAGTAAAGTTTATCTATTAAAGTGCGGAACCATGAATGAGAGTGCCTCCTTCTATGCCTTTATCCACCACATGTTGGGGAGCCATCTACGAACTAATATTGTGGTCCAAGTTCCTGAAACAAATGTCGTCTTAGATATGGGGATATCATGGACGAAATTTCGAGCCTTATACCTCCGCCAAACCGGGCAAGATATGGGCAGTAGCAATCATCAACCATTGGAATCGGGTTCTGAAATTATTATTGATTCTTGTCGAAAAGCACTCACAAAGAAGTCTCCCTTTTCTGATGTTTTCAATTATTGGGAAAGTCATGAGCGATTTGGATTAGCATGGAAGCGGTAAGTCAATGAAGGTGTTTAATGTTAGATAATAATGGGGCGCTAATTCAAAAAAAAAAAAAAGGTACGATCGCCTGGAGTGGGTGAATGACTTTAACGATCGATTTGTGAATGCGGGATTGGCAATGAGTCTGACGCACGATTTAGAGCTCCGACCAGAATGTCATTATCCCACGACGGTGAAAGATCCGTCAGGGATGACTCTTGATCAACCAGTCCCAGTGGAAGGATTCATATTATGCCCATTATCAGTAAAGATTGGGAAAATATTTGCCAAAAGGATGTATCTATCAAGTCATGAGAATATGTTGTATATTCTTTCACCACGTGCAGCGAATCCACCCATGTCATGGAGAGGTGGAGGAGATACGACTATTACGATTGAAGAAGATGTTATTAGTAGAGCATACGTTCATCAAGTGCGACCATTTGAAAATATGGGAGGACTCATCACATGGCTTACCGATAATTTAGGACAAGAGTTGATTACAAAGTACGATCGGGCAGCATTTGCAGAATATTATCGTCGATCTCAGCAACCAGTTGATGCGGAATCATTTATTAATTTATGTGAAGTTGATAAAGTGCGAGCGTTAGGAAGATCACATCGAGGGACAACAGGAGCAGATGCAAGGGGCGATGAAGGAAATGATGTACCGGCAGTGTTGCCGACACTGAATGTGGAAGAAACTATTATTAGTGAACAATCTGATCAAGAGATGTTGAGCCAAGTGGAGGATGTCATGTCATTTGAAATAGTCATGAAGAACGGTTCGAGTATCAAGTATGAAGCATTTAATGAAGATATGAGGGATGAATGGGTGAGGAGATTGAATGACCTGGTTGAATACTGGACGCTTCGAATTCATCAAGATATTAGTGCGACATATCGAAACAAGATTAAGAATCTTCACAATTTACGAGTTGACGAATGCATGGAGGGAAGAGTTGGAGCTACCGAGAGTAAGTGGCAAGCAGCGTTTGGAGAGGCGGATCCGCTCCTTTATAATGTGTGTGATATGTCATATTGTCAGCCGATACTCATGAAGGGAACACTATTCTATAAACCAAACATCATCAACTATTTTACGGAATGTTTTGTAATTCTGTGTCAGAATCATCTAGTGATTTATCAAAAGTATGCAAGAGGGCATTCTGGAGTTATTGTACCATCGTACAAGCATAAAAAGCGCGAGGTATTGAATCTTGCAGACACATATGTTTATTCAGGGGCAATAACGGAATTCGATATGCTGAAGAATCGGGATCGATATAGTCGAAATATAATGGGACAAGATGCATTACCTAGGATATATCAAGATGGAACGAGGTGGGCAGATGAAAGTTTTATGAGGACGTTTGTTTTGTGGGTTGGCAAAAAGAGATTACACGTGATCAAGCGAGAGAATGAGCGACAGGGAAATCGGGGGGATCATGAAACAAAGAGGCGGGTTGAGAATCGACTAGGAGTGAATGGATCGAGGTTTTTCTTTATGGCTCAATCTAGAATTGAACGAGATCGCTGGGTTACAGCATTGAGTGAGCAGATTGGAAGGTACCAATTTCTGTATAATGATGAACCCATGATGCAGCATTCAGTGAGGAAATAGAAATGCACTAGTTTGGCTGTTTAATGTTATGATTATTATTTTTATTTATTTTACGTAGTTTTTAAATCAAAGGATTTACCCCCCCGGGGTTGGGATCACCAAGCACGCTCTACACCCCGATGAGCTCGAATATAAAGCAAATTGAACATGGATCCATACACCGGCTGACGTCAGGGCAGGTGATTGTAGATTTGGCTAGTGCAGTAAAGGAGCTAGTTGAGAATAGTCTTGATGCTGGGGCGAGTAATATCGGTGAGTAGGAGACGAGTGATGAAGGTTAGTTTAACGATTGTCTAATTAACACAAAACAAACAGAGATACGATTCAAAAACTATGGCCTTGAACAGATTGAAGTGATTGATAATGGGAGAGGAATTGAAGGGGAGGATTTCGGACTAATTGGAATGAAACATTATACCTCGAAATTAGTTGAATTTAGTGATCTACAAGCAGTAAAGACGTTTGGATTCCGTGGGGAAGCTATAAACTCATTGTGTGGAGTATCGAATCATTTGACTATAACCACATGTACGGCCAAAGATAAAGGGCTGGGGACGAAATTGGAACTAGCAAATGATGGCAAAGTCATGAATCAAAGTCGCGTCTCTGGGAAACAGGGGACTCAGGTAACGATATGGAATTTATTCAAAGATCGACTTGCGGTGCGGAGGAAAGATTTCGAACGGAATCACAAGCGAGAGTTCAATCGTGCTATTGGATTACTTGAAGAATACGCCATTATATGTGAAGATACAAGGATTCTTGTCAATCATTCTGTCAACAATAAGACAAGACTAATACTGCAGACATTACCACCACCAACAACCGTCAAGCAGAATATTAGTAGCGTTTTTGGGGTATCAGCAGTGTCGAATTTACAAGAATTGGATATTCAAGTTGGTGTGATTCATATTAGCGGGTTCATTACCAAATCATCATCATCATCATCCAACAATAGTAACTCAACTCATCAGTTTGTTTATATAAACGCGAGACCATGTCAGTTGAAGAGTGTGACCAGAGTAATCAATCAAGTTTATAAAAGTTATAATCATCAAAAACCAATGTTGATTGCCAATTTACACATGGACCCATCATGTTATGATGTGAATGTTACTCCCGACAAAAGGACCATCTTGATTCATAATGAGGGCAAGTTTCTCGAGCAGTTGAGTAGTGAAATACAGGAAAGATTATTTGGAGACAATTCATCAACTCAGATTCCTCTTGGTATAATGCCTCCAAGTTCAAGTTCTTTACCAGAGGCTGAAGAAGAGGAATTGAAAATTGAGATTGGATCACCGATGGTTTCGCCAAAGAGAATGAAGTCGGTTGGAGGCAAGAGAATGGATATGCCGGTAAGAAATGTTACGCTTGGGAATTATTATTCTCGAGTTAGACATCTTGCTGCAGAGGGTAGTCAGGAGGTGGGGAGAGATGATGAGGAGGAGGAGGAGGAGGAAAGGGGGAATGAGGATGTGGGAGAGAGTGAATCTCAGGTAATGACGGAGGAGGAGGAGTCTCAAATGATGGAGGAGCAAGAGAGTCAAATAGCAGAAGACGAAGAGAGTCAAATAACGGAGGAGCAAAAGAGTCAGATAGCAGAAGATCAAGAGAGTCAGATATCAGAGGAACATGAGAAAGATCTAGAGGTTTCAGTATGGGAAAAGAAGAAAGACAGTCAAGATAAAGCAGAATCGTCGGTTGAAACCATATCAAAACCAACCGTACTAAAGACCAGCCATAACCTCAACAACTGGGTATGTCAAGCGAAAGATGTATCCAAGGAAATTGAAAAGTACTCTCACCGGTATAAGGAGGAGGAGAAATTTAATCATGTGGAAAAGACGAAATGGATTAATCAAAATGGGGAAGAGAAACTATCAATGACAATCAAAAAGGGGGATTTCATGAATATGAAGATAATTGGACAATTTAACCGTGGATTCATTCTCGTTCGATTAGATAAAGAAGAAGACAAGACAAAGAAAAGTCATATATTTATCATTGATCAACATGCAAGCGATGAAAAGTACAATTTCGAAAGGATTCAACAGTCGACAGTTATAAGTGGGCAAAGACTTGCAGTATATAAACCACTGAAACTGACTCCGCTGGAGAAACTAATTGTATTGGATAATTTGGATACATTCCACCAGAATGGGTTTGAAATTGTCCACGATGCCACCCAAGAGCTGAAATTGACCACCTTACCGGACGTGGGAGGTAAAAAGCATCTTGATGTGAGTGATTTACATGAATTAATCTACCTAATAAACAATAATCATAATAAACACAAGAATCATATCAAGTGTTCAAAACTACAAGGTATCTTTGCCAGTCAAGCATGCAGGCAGTCAATCATGATTGGGAAATGTTTGACCCCCAACCAGATGAAACAGATTGTCAATCATCTCGGGCAATTGGATAAACCGTGGAATTGTCCCCATGGCAGACCGACAATGAGACATTTGGCAGATATATCGAGTCTTGTGGTGGCCGGGGGCGGGGGGTTGGGAGATATTTAAAGGGAGGAAATAAAAAAAAAAAAACCCAAAGTCAAAAACCCAGCTGGGCCCCCCCAAACAAAGTGAAGCAACAGAATGTCGTTTAATAAGGATCAAGACGAAGAATTGGAATTCACAACGTCCAAGGATGTGGATGTGACGAAAACATTCGAAGAGATGGGGCTGAAGGAGGATTTGTTGCGGGGCATCTACGCATATGGATATGAACAACCCAGTGCAGTGCAATCACGGGCCATCAGTCAAATAATTCGTGGACGAGATACCATTGCCCAAGCCCAGAGCGGGACAGGTAAGACGGCTACATTTTCGATTTCGATGCTTCAAGTGGTGGATGTTGGACTTCACAGTACGCAGGCGATTGTGCTGTCGCCGACGCGGGAGTTGGCAAGTCAAATCCAGTCGGTTGTTATGGCGTTGGGGGACTATATGAATATCCAGTGTCACGCGTGTATAGGTGGAACGAGTATAAGTCAGGATATTCGAAAGTTACAAGCAGGTCAGCATATTGTTAGTGGGACGCCTGGGCGGGTTGCGGATATGATTCGACGGGGCAATCTGGATACGAGTAAAGTGAAAATGTTGATTTTAGATGAAGCAGACGAGTTACTTAACAAGGGGTTCCGACAGCAAATCTACGATGTGTATCGATATTTGCCCCCCTCGACTCAGGTGGTTGTTGTGAGTGCCACGTTACCGCCAGATGTGTTGGAGATTACGTCTAAATTCATGACTGAGCCGATTCGAATCTTGGTGAAACGGGACGAGTTGACGTTGGAGGGGCTCAAACAGTATTTTATTGGGGTTGAAAAGGAGGAATGGAAGTTTGACACCTTGTGTGATTTATACGACACTTTGACCATTACCCAGGCGGTTATATTCTGCAACACGAAGCGTAAAGTGGATTGGTTGGCGGAAAAGATGAGGGAATCGAATTTCACCGTTACCAGTATGCATGGGGATATGAGTCAGCGAGAACGGGACCGGGTCATGAGTGATTTCCGGCAGGGCAAGTCGCGGGTATTGATTTCGACCGATGTATGGGCGCGGGGCATCGATGTTCAGCAAGTGTCGCTAGTTATCAATTACGATTTACCCCTTGAACGGGAGAATTATCTTCACCGGATTGGAAGGAGTGGGCGGTTTGGTCGCAAGGGGGTAGCAATCAACTTTGCCACCAAACAGGATATATCAATTCTACGTGATATCGAGCAATATTACTCGACTCAGATTGATGAGATGCCCATGAATGTTAGTGAGATGATTTAAGTCAAGGCAAGATGTATTTTTAGAGAGGAAAAAAAAAGAAATAGAAAAAATAAATTCAATTGAAAAAGAGAAAAAACAAAACAAATGTAAAAGAAAAATAAAAGAAAAAAAAAAAAAAAAAAAAAAAAAAAAAAAAAAAAAAAAAAAAAAAAAAAAAAAAAAAAAAAAAAAAAAAAAAAAAAAAAAACTAAAACCACGTAATCCAGCGTGTAAGGTGCAAAAAAAAAAAGAAATGTGTATTTTCAATTTATAATATAAATTTTTTCTGTTAATGAGTAATATTTTTTTCTTCTCTTGTCGTTTTCTTCTAATCATCAAGGTTAAGTTGATGTACGGGGGGGATATTATTTGGATCGTCGTCGTAATCATGGATTGATGAGGCAGGAGATGATGAAGAATTGGTTGTTGTTGTTGTTGGTGGTTCCTCTTTATTATTACTGTTATTGTTGTTGTTATTATCGGAGTCTGCTTCATGCTCCAAGTTTGACCAGATCTCGAGCCGGTGGTACTCGCGCTGGTGGGCCGAGTCGAGCGAGTCTCGGTAGATGATGGAGCACTCTTCAAACAGTTCAGGGTTGGACTCCATAAACAGGCGGAGAGCGCCCAAGACCATGGTGTGGATGGTGGGGTTCCAATGCCGATTTGACGATTCGTACAGGGCGGGGAAGATGATGGGGAGAATGACGTCTGCATTGTCGGTCATTAAGGAGGAGAAGTACTCGTTATTCCAAAAATACAGGGCTCTCTCAGCGACCTGGAAATGCTGGCTGGAAATGCAGATGGCGAGCTGGTGGAAGAGGGGCACCTGAATCTTGACAAAGTCTGAGGGGACAATGACTTCAAAGATGTCTTCGATTTCGTTTAAGAACATGACTTGTTTGGGGGAATTTGTCTTTGGCCAGTACCGGAGGAGCCCCAAAATGACCTGCTGGGTGAGACTGGGGTCCTTTTCCAAAAACTGGACAATGCAGTACGCGAGTTGGGGGTGGTATAAACTTAGGCATTTGGCTTTATGTAGGGGTAATAGGACGCGGTTTAAAAAGATTTTATGTTCTTCTTTGAGGGGTAAAGCAAACCCGTTGATGATGCTGCCGAGGATTTCCAGGAGTTCTCCAATCCCGTTGAACCGTTCCGTTTCGTAGACAAATTGGAAAAAGACGTTATTGATGGATCTCCTTATGAAGGCTCTTAAGGATAGGAATTTGCCGTAGATGCGATGTAGGGTTGTTTTAAGAAAGTCTCTTTCCCGGGGGTCTTCGCTGTCAAAGAGCTCGAGCAACGAGAGGATAAAGGACTGATTTATGTATAATTTAGCCTGGTTGTGGTTGAAATTGGGGGATTCAATGAATTTTAAAAAGAACTGGTATACGAGCTGCATGTGAGGCCACGACAGCTCCAAGACAGGCTCGTCCTCGTCGGGGTCGAAGATATCGCCAATGGGGTTGACGGAGGGGGGGATGGGTCGGAATAGATTGACGGAAAACATGTCGACGACCTGTTTATACATTTCGTCGGTGACAGTGAAGCGGGTATTACACACATAATCCATCAAGTCGATGAGGGCGAGGCGTTTAATCTCTTTGCCCTGGAGGTCTGAGGAGGGGTCGTTGAAGTCAAACATGACTTTACACTGGTTGAGTTTATCAAAGAAGAGGTCGTGGCGGGCGGAAGCAGCCACGTCCTGGAACCCGGGCAAAGGCTGGAGGTCTCTTTCGAGGGAGACTTCGAATCGGGAAGAGTTGTGTCTTTTGGGTGTTTTGAGGGATTCGGGGATGGGGCCTTCGAGTCTTGATAAGCTGAGGGGTCTTGGGATTGGAGAGGATGATTGATTCTGTTTGGAGGGGGTGGAGAGGTCACCGACCATTGTTTCTGTTGATCCTGGAGGGGGAGGGGTTGTAGCAGCGAAGGAAGATGTAGTTGTTGTTGGTGGTGGTGAAGTGGGCTAAGGGGGGGGGGGGATGATCAGTTAGCAAGAGCAAGCAAGCAAGATAAAACAAAAAATTCGATACTCACGGAAGAAGGGGTATAAAGATGGTGATGCTGGATGGTGGATTTGATTGGAGAAGTGGGTGAAGAAGAGGAAGAAGAAGAAGATGTGGTGGTGTTGGTGTTGGTCTGGTGGTGATGGTGGTGATGGTGGTGAGAGGATGAAGAAGAGGACGAGGAGGATGACAGGGGAGGAGGGGCAGCAGCAGCAGCAGCTGGTTTAGACGATGATGATGATGACTTTTGCTGGTCCTTTTTCGATTGTTTTGACTGCGAGGAGGACTCCTTTGATTTAGAGCGGGATAACTGGAAAAGGGGGATGGTTAGAACAGGAATAATATAATAAACAGACAATATATATATATATAAACATAGATATAAACGTACCCGCTGCTTGAAACCTTTCATCATAATCGGAATTTGCGCAACAACAGAAGGAAGGGTTGGGCGTCTTTCTTCTTCTTCTGGTGGTGGTGATCGTTGGTGGTGAGGTTTGGGCGTTCGTTGTTGGGTCTGAAACTCCACTCCACTCCACTGGACCCACTCTGCTACGACCAGACCAGACCAGACGGGGTTTTCTTTTTATGACGTTTGATTTAGCTCCGTTGGTTCATGTGTCCCTGGTCGAGTTCCCGTGCAATGTCACCAATGTCGACAGGGCAGTCGAGTGTCTCCAGGGGGGCAGAGACAGTCTCATCAAGGTATTGTAATTATATATATCATGTTTTATACACAAACTAACAAGGATATAGACAATTGCAAGCAAGGGAAAGGACCCGCTCGAGCTCCGGTTGAGACCAAACGACCCCTTCCACCATCCGGTCCGGTCTTCCCCTTGTACAGCCCGCCAGATCCTCCTCGAGATCAAGATCCCAAAGAGAAATATTCATAATGATAAGGCAAACGTATCGTTTGCAAACAAGCACGAGATTCAAACAGCAATGAAGAATGCTGCCGACCGCGTGGTGGTGCGCCCATGCGCAATCATCGACGTCTCCCTCAGATTCCACGACATGGCTGACTTCCAGGTAAACACCATCAACAACACCTGGATCTCGCACTTCAAACACTCGGTCCTGGCTGGAGACCTCGACTCCATCATGCAACTCAATGTCGCCCGCCCAATCAACCATTCCCTTGATCCCCATCTCATGGTGCCCCCTCCTCAGTTCTCCTCTACCCTCGTCCCGTTCAAGTACAACTTCAAGGACATGAGATCCTCCTCCTCCGCAAACCCCCTCAATAACAGGACCCCCATCAAACTCTACTCTCAAAACATCTCATGGCTCAGTACTATCCCCACCTCCCCCTCCACCCATCTCCAACCCCTCGACTCCCTCTCCACCCCGGTCCTCCAATGCATCGACCACTTGAAAACCCTCTTCCAAATCCGCCCATGCTGGCTTCGCACTGGGCTCAAATTCCACACCCCCACCAATCTCCACCCCGTCTTGAAACTTGCTCTCCCCTATATCTGCTACTCCTTCCGATCCGGCCCATGGAGAAACACCTGCTTGCTGTTTGGAACTGATCCCGCTACCAACAGCACCGTATTTGCCCCCCTCCAGACCGAATCCTTCAGGCTCAAGGGCGACGAGGAGGAAGACGACGACGAGGACGACGAGGACCAAGACCAAGACCAAGAAAAACCAGACTACCAATTCGACGGAGTCCACCTCCCCAAATCTCGTCAGTTCCAACTCTGCGATATCACCGAGCCAAACGTGGTCAAAATCATGGCCCACCCACACCTGCTACGAACCCAATGCCACCCCATCGACGGGTGGATTAAGGAACCTTACATCAAGGCGATTCGCGAAATTGTGAGAATACGACTAGCAATAGAACCACCACAAAAACAAAAACAACAACAAATTCACCACATTCTATCAAACCTTGACATCAATTAAATCTACTCCATCGCAGCTCGACGGTCTCCCATACGTGATTTGGACCTGCAAGTTCACCACATCCATCACGATCCCAAACAGAGTCGCTATATTGTTGGCGTGGTCAGAGCGACAGATGCCGACCGGGAAATTGTACTCGTCCTTGAACAGACCCCCCACAGACTCGATGGTGGCATCTTTGTTGTTCATCACCGTTTGAGACAGCTCCCTGATCCGGTCCAGTCTGACCTGCGAGTCTTCGAGCCATGCAACCTCCTCCACCCCCGCCGGGTCCAAAAGGTAGTTATTTGTATGAAAGATCTGGTGGGTCAAGGGGTCGAGGGGGATTTGCTTGATTGATTTGCAACTTGATTCCAGTGAAACCCCGACTCTCCTGTCCCCAATGAGTATATTGGACGCGGATGCAATCCCATGGGTAAGGAGGGATTGGATTGCCATTTGGGCAGTGTGGGATTCCAAAACAACCCGTAATGCGAGATGAACTGGCAGTTTGGTCTCGTCTACCCCGGGGGCTTTGAGAGCATTCAAACAGCACCCGACTCCGTACTGGTTGATGCCGATTTTACCAATGATGCCCGCCTCCGTCACCATTACAAACTGGGGTTTCCCCTCGACGTGGATTCGCAATGTGACGAGATTCTCTTTCTGGGTCTCTTTCCAGTCCCAGTTCTGAGCTAGAAACCCAATGTTTTGTTCATGGTCGATCCATGCCATGCTGGTACACCCGTCAGTCTCGATGTTGTTGTTGTTGTTGGCTAGACCAAAGACAATCTCGGTCCGGATATTCAACCCGACAATATCCAGTAAATGGACCTGAGCTCCGTCTGCAATGCCCCGCATTTCGTCTATGAAATCAAGGTACATTTTATCGCCCTGCCACTGGGAGAGAAATTTGTTTGCTTCTTTATACACTCCGGTTTTGTTCCATTCGTACCCTGCAGACTCCATAAACAGACGTTTATACAGTTCAATTGATCCCAGCACTTGCCGTCTCCCCTGTTGCCCGTGGCAGTATCCCACTTGATAGGGGGTGCCCCTGCAGTCGATTTGTTGAAATTTCATTGCCATTGCCACGGGGTTTGGTT
>JAJMFB010000038.1:0-96000 GCA_030574495.1 Trigonopsis cantarellii
ACTCAAAGTGACAGATAAAAGTATGAATAATATATGAAGAAAAAAAATATGAATAAAAGAAAAAAACACCTAGATTTCAATAATCACAGTACTACCAAAATTTACTGGCTATGACGAGCAAGATCATAATTACGAGGATAGTAATAATAGCTATAGTTATGATGCGATTGGTAGCCATACGCCTAGCCATTCCTCGAAGGGTACGCATACTCCGATCGACATAACCGTCAGCTTGCATTAAAGTATTGCGAGAATTGACAATTTGTTCACGTTGACCGCGTAAGTCAGTAAGAATATTGGCACCGACCATCTCAGTCTCATTAGCCAATCGTTGAGAAGATCTGATCCGATCAGAGGCATTTTCTAACCGTTGTGTACCTGATAGGAGCTGCTGTCGTTGATCAAAGGAAGGATCATCTTGGTACCGAGCTCCAAATAGCTCACGTCTATCAGCTTGATCGGCCAAACCCTTTGCATCTTTCCGCACTTTTTCCAAATCATTCCTGTAGCCTCTCAGCCGAGTATTTAAGCTGCCACGGCTCGATGTTGAGATATTTTGTATTTCCATTGCCATTTGACTGAGCTATTAAGGGAGAGTTAGCAAATATGAGATTATCATTGCGTTCCCCCCAAGATAACGTACAATTTCATCTGCTTCATCGAGAGCTCGCTCAATAGCTCTTGAAGAAGCTTTGCGAGGTTCTGAAATAGTAAAATATTAACGTAAGCACTTCGTTCTGGGATTTGTTCGTATCCTTTACTCACCACCCGATAATTCTGGTAATTCCTGGAGTTTTTGATTAACTTCTGCAAGTGCGAGGGTAAAATCAGATTCATAGGATGCAAACAGCTCCGTTCCAGGAGCTGTATCTAAAGGTTGCTGCGATGCCATATTGCTTTGTGTTGAATGAAGATTGCGCGTGGGATGTGGGTGAAACGCAACACCCATTGACTGATAAAAGTGACCACCTACCCTCCCACCAACATCGCTATAAGCACTCCAGCAATGCCAAATTGTATCATCGTAAGATCACACGTCCGTTGAACTATACTCAATACTCTTATTATTATGTAAACATTTGATGGCGGTAGTCTGAAGGTTGAAAACTTCTACATTGTACTAGTCACTGTTGGAGATAAGAGGTGCAAATCAACGTAGTACTTTTTTGAGTCAAAATTATCAGGAAAGCTGAAGCATTTCCATTGCACTTTGCTTTTGATCTCTGGTGGGGAGTTGGACACTACAGTTATTATCAAGGTATACTCGCTTTTAGCACTTTTCGCTTATTTTTCTCACATAAGTCCTACTACTGGTACTACATTATAAGGAGCAAAAATCATGATGATCAATCGTAGCTTTTCTTTGAAAAACTGTTACTAAGTAAATTTTATATTGCGAGATGTCTACACGTGTTTATATAACTCGTTACATGCTTAAGCAGTTCTGCGGAGATAATGATACGGAGGTAAATATGAACTAAATTACGCTGGGATGTCAGTTTGGCACACACACAGAGCTCGGAGTTTCCGTCCATCTATACATTAAAACCATCCCTTAAACCCATTGTTTTGTCAGTCGTAGTCTTGGAACCGGAGATAAGCCATAGATTATGGTGGCACATACGGACACAATGATGTCATTTCCACATTTGGAAGCGGGGGGGGGTCCTTTAATCAACCAAACATATAAGAGAGATCAAGTTTCAGTAATTTAAATATATAAAATTATTTGATTGAGATATACATCAAAGGAACTATGGCTGCCAATGCAAATATGGTAACGTGAAGGGAGGGGAGAAAAATGAAATCTGAATGGTCATACTGACTAGGTGGGTAGGAATATCGCAGACTCGGTAGTACAGGCCTCCGAGTCTCTGTCTTGTCCCTAGGTGGATGGGTCACGTTTGGCAAAGACCAACAGGTTGAAGATGATTCTCAGGCTTTGGCTATCTTTGAAGAGGCTTGGAAACATGGCATCAACTTCTTTGACACCGCAGAAACTTACGGCAACGGACAATGTGAAGACACATTTGGACGATGCCTACAAAAGCTCAATTGGCCTCGAAGCCAGTATGTAATCACCACCAAGGTCTTCTTTGGTGGAGATGACATTGGGGTAAGGCATACAATTATCTAGTGTACCGACAACAGATATTTTACTGACTTGACAAAACAGAATGGGCTAAACTCCCGAGGTCTTTCTCGTAAACATATAATTGAGGGTGTCGACCGTTCGTTAAGCCGATTGCAATTGGACTACGTGGATGTAGTCTTTGCTCATCGACCAGATCCGACTGTGCCTATGGAGGAAGTTGTTCGTGCATTTAATCAGCTTATAACTGACGGCAAGGCTTATTATTGGGGTACATCCGAGTGGAGTGCATTTGAAATCGAACATGCACATCATCTAGCTACAAAGTTTGGATTAATCCCCCCTATTGCTGATCAAGTCCAGTATAACCTTCTTCATCGAGACAGAGTCGAACAAGAGTATTCGCCTTTATTTGATATCTACAAGTATGGAACTACAGTATGGTCTCCTTTAGCCTCGGGTCTCTTGACTGGCAAATATTTGCATGGCATCCCGCCTGGTTCACGTCTAGGTAAGCTTTTTTTTTTTTTTCTTACCTCACTTGATGTGGTTTGACTCTCTAACATTTACTTGAAAACAAGACGATAAAACGGTTTCCAAAAACCCATACCTGGCGAAGCTTCGCAAGGAGCTGAGCGCTGATGACTTTAAGCCCACCATTCGTAAACTTGAACAGTTTGTTGCTCTTGCAGGTGAACTTGACGTGACAGCTGCCCAGTTAGCTTTGGCGTGGTTGGTTAAGAATCCAAACGTGAGCACTGTAATTACTGGAGCAACTCATGTCAAACAAGTCACTGAAAACGTCGAGGCCTATCAAATATCCAAGAAGCTTACCCCCGAAGTTTTGGATAAGATTGACAAAATCTTTGATAACAAGCCGCCAGCCCCAAACCTCTGGGGACGTTAAACTACGATTAAAAAGAAAATTTCATGTATTTAGAAACACACAGGTAGAAATTTAGATTTTTAAATTCTATTAGTTGGATTTCATGTGTTACCGCGCATTTTAAATTAATTTGATTATCTTGAATTTTCATGTGATCGCTGTCGTCGGGAAAAAGAGAGATTTGGGAGTTTTAAAAAACTTTAATTTAAATACAAGCAAAAATCCCCGGAGATGATCCATCAATTGGAGGGAGCCATATTCGTTTAATATAGATGGGTGCCTGGGGTTCAGAGTTGAGTGTGAAACGTAAAATGAGTCTCGTATCATGGTTTACAGGGACTCTAAACGTATCGATTCCATCGTGGACCATCTGGTTGGCAATCTTTGTTTATTTTGTCAATATCAAGTCTACCATTTTCTCGTGGACATTGAGATTTTACGCGCTTGTTGGACGGCATTTTTATTATAAAAGACTGCCTCATCCGATAAGATTGTTGTTGGGTCTTGTTGGCATACCGAGCCCCGTCAAGGTACTGGTTGAGCGGGAGCAAATCCACAAACTCGGGGGGGCACAAGAAAAGCAAAATGGCAATGGCAATAGCAGTGGTGGGTTAGAATCAAGAGTTTTAAAGGTTCTAACCACAGAAACGCCTCAACCGTGGGAACTATTTGGGGACCATGTTTATGAAACGTACGCTCCACCAGTTGAATGCGACGTCAACTTTCATAAATCCAATAGTACCTACTTTACAGATCTCGATATTGCCAGGACAGATTTAGTTTGTCGAGTATTCAAGCATGCATTGGTTGAGCATCGACAGAAATCTCACAAATGGTTATACGTGGCATTGGGTTCTGTTGGGTGTGTATTTAAGCGTGAGATTAAACCCATGCAGCGCTATAATATTGAATCAAGGGTCCTAGGTTGGGATAACAAGTGGCTCGTTGTCAGATCGAGATTTGTCACAAAGGATGGTCGCCATCTACTGGCAGTTGCAGTTTCTAAATATGTCTTCAAGGAACAACGTAAAACAGTGCCCCCTATAACCGTTGTTGAATGGTCCGGATTTGTTACCGAGGAAAATCGCAATTTTATCAATCAGACTGCCGCTCAAGGGTTTAAGACCTTTCAATCCTCCCTCGAGATGGAAGGTGCCCTTACCACCATTTGAACCTCAGACATACAACTCACTCTCTCTGTTGGCTGAACCAACCCAGACTTAATACTATAGACTCTGTAATTGTAGGAAAAAAAAAAAAAAAAGAAAAAACAGCTGATTTTTTAATCATTCTCTAGAAAGGCTCTATAGAAATATAAAATTAAAATTAACAAACATAAAAACAAAAGTCAAAAGTAAATGTTTTTACTTTCCGAGGCCGACACCAAGGTTGTTGACGTTGCGATACATTTTGATGCCACCAGGACCATCAACATAATTGCAATATCGACATGCCTTCCACAGGGCAAGTACAGGATGAGTGGGATCATGCTTATAATGTTTACCCATGACCTTTTGCAGAGCTTGGCTTGCCTCACGTGCATTGTAAAAGGGAATCCTAGAGATGTAATGATGCAAAACATGTGTTTCCATAATGTCATGGAAGATATGCTCTCCAATAAATCCAAAGTCCCGATCAATGGTCGCAGCCGCTCCCCGGGTAAATGTCCATTCTTCATTATCATAATGAGGTAAGGAAGGATCGGAATGTTGAAGATATGTAATGAACACCAACCAGTGATTCACCCATAGATAGGGAAGGAAATAGTATAGAACAAAGTTGGCCCACCCAACGTGTTTGATGGCAAAGAAGCAGCAGATGCCTGCCAAGGCAATACCGGCATCAGATAACAGAATATCCTTTGCATTGCGCTTATCAAAGAGAGGAGAAGATGGGATAAAGTGATTAATCTTCCACTTACTGGTGTTGGGGTATTCTTGACCAGTGACATTCGAGATTAGGTACCAAGGCCACCCAAACAATTGCTGCAGTACCAAATAGTATAGGGTAACGATAGGAGTCTCTTCGACGTATTCTGAGATTCCCCGATTTTCTAGATAATCCTCTTTGGTTTTGGGGACAAAAACCATATCCTTCTGTAGGTTTCCCGTCTGTTGATGATGTTTAGCATGAGAAATTCGCCACGAGTGGTATGGGACCAGCAGTGCAGAATGTAGAGTCCAGCCCACAATATCACACACAAGCACAGAATCAGAGAATGCTCGATGACCACATTCGTGAGCAAGAACCCAAAGCCCAGTGCCGAATAATCCTTGACAGAATGAATACACCCCCCATGCAATTCCTCGAAGAAGTCGAGATGGCAACATAGGAATGGCCTTATAAGCACAAAGACCGAGAAGAGCAATGAAGACTAAATCTCGGGCAACGTAGCTCAAACCTTTAGCTGCACTGCGCTTGTAACATTTTGAAGGAATTGCCTTGAGAATAGTACTCAACGAGTAATCCGGAGGTGAAAATGGCTGTCCATACCCATCCACGATAACAGTGGACTCCTGTTGCTGATCTTTGTCTATCTGACTCTTGACATTCGCTCCATCCTCCGCACAGAGAGAAATCGATCCTTGACGTCTATGGGTAATAGTGACTGCCTCGGCCATTATCGAGGAGGTTTATCGTTTGATGATGAAAGGTTTTGAAATTTTTGAATTTATAGAAAGAAAAAAAAAAAAATTTAAATAAAAAGCCACTTTTATTTGTATGGAGCAAAGGAGGCCAAAAAATGGAAAGAAAAATTGATATTCGGTGCGGCTCTTGTTGGTTTGTAGCTAGACCGTTTTTATTCAGCTCTAACCCGATTTGGGGAAATGTTGGGAAATGCTATTTGACAGGGGGGCCCTATCAATAGTAATTGGTGCGCCAAGGGACGAATTTTTCACTTTTCAGGCCCGCCCCCGTAACCTCCCAAACTAATTCTGTACCAAGATACGAAAAAAGAAAAAAACGAGTACTGTTAGGTGCAATCATTAACTTAATTTTGGGCAAGTAAGTAACACACGTGGGCGAGCAAAAAACTACTTTTTCCCTTCTGGCTTGAGATTGCCAAATTGCACAGGACTGAGGGTCATTAATGTCAATTCATCGGCATCTTCTTCTTGCTGAAGGGTTGAGGCTTTCGTATTTGAAGTATTCTTGCGTTTTTTGCCACCATCATCATCATCGTTGGCTCTTTTCCTCTTTGGGCTAGTTGAATTATTATGATCTGCCGCTGTTTTATTACTTATGGTTCGGGGTGAGTGGGATTTTGCCTTTTCCAGCCGCAGAGACGTGCGCCTGAAGGCCGGTGCCGACGGTTTTATCTTATCTGCACCCATGTAATTATTAGTAGTAGTAGTAGAATCATCATCATCGCCCTTGTGGATCTCCGTATCGTCCCTCCGCCTTTTGCGACTTGATCTTGGCACTTTCTCTTTGACTTCTTGTTTATCGGTCAATTGTCGCGGGGTGGTGGTGGTGGTGGTGACCTTGTTGCTTTCTGTTGATTGTTGACTTTTTGTCTCACTATCTCCTTTATTTGTTTGCCATTTTGTAGAATGCGCATGTCCAGTGCGCGATTTCGATTTCTTGGTTGCTCTTATATTCTGTCTCGCTTCCGTCTTGTTCTGAGCTTCCCGTACTTCTTCCACTGCTGACTCCCAGAGGGCTCTGATCTTGTGGAAAGCTCTAGTAATTACATTCTTCTTCCCCACCTCATGACCAACTTGTTGTTTGTCGGAGCCTTGCCTCTCATTCATGTCTATTCATAACCTTTTTTTTTTTTTTTTTATAAAAACAGATCAAAATAATATAAACGCGCCGTCTCTGATGGTTGCCAACCGACCTCCACACCAGCTTTAATATTTCAAAAGGGAATCCTTTTTTTTTTTTTTTTTCGCGTTTCAGATAGAGGCCTGCACAAATACAGAGTACAAACTTCAACCCCCAGAAATAGAAAGATATCTCTCTGCTAATGATTTTTTTTTTTTCAAATCAAATAGGAAACTCCTCGTCGAAAGTTGCAGATTGTCCAAGATGCTCAGCGCGAGGCTTAACCCATTGACACGTCGAGTTGAGCCGCACACTACTCCCGCCTTATCGACTCTCAGTCCTGGCGCCCCGGGGAAAGAAAAAAATTAGAGAGAGATCCAGTGTAAACCTTTTTAGATGATTGACATCTTGTAACGTCCTATGATACTTCTGATCTGACTTGCAACTATACCATCTTTGTTGTCTTTTTTTTCTTTTTTTTTTGCAAAGTTACCGTTACTCGACCAAGATCCCTTTAGCTATATGAGTATACCTTTTCTGCCATAAGCCGTCAAACTATACCCGGTCAACGATGCGCTTGAAAAACTGGCTGCAGCCCGACAATCAATATGAAAAGGAACTGGACGAACTTGAAGCCCATTGTGATCTCGTCAATGAAGCTGCTCTCTATCTAAATTTCGATACCACATTGGAAACGTTGGAATTATCAGATTACTCCCTCAATCATTCGGAAACACAAGGTGAAAGGATTAGCACCAATCATTGTACCAAGCTTCCTGATAAAGATAGCACTGGTCTACGTGAGACATGGAGCGCCTATTGCAACTACGTTTCTACCGTCGCTCCTATGCAGTCTCTATCAGATTCACTTTCATCAACCCCATCATCGACTCAATCTTCTTTTTCTGGCTCCTCTTCAGGATCAGATGATTATTGGAATAGCAATTCTCAAAGAATCGCCGTTTATAATTGGATACCCATCGAAACTCGCTACAACTTAAGAGCCTATAAAAATCCAATAATGGACGAATTGTCATCAAACAGAAAGTTTTCCATCAGTTTTTACGATACCGTCGGCCTATTATCTGACCCTGATATACCTCCCCCCTCCTTTATGCAACCCAAGTCTCCAGAAGGAGCTATAAAGAAAACCCCAAGTCTACGTTCACCCAAAAGGAGTCTCCGTCGTGGCCGCAGCTCTGGCATTTATTCGAGATATTCATCATCAAGCACAGTTCACCCCCAAAGTGGAACTAGCTCTGCTGCTCAGCATCCATATACTGGTTATGTCTTGTCCTCGATGGCTATACAAAATAGTCGGCGGCGGGGCTATCTCTCACCCCTTGAAGGGGTCCCAGTAGCCGATCCTCAGAGTCTGGAAGGATTCCTTGAAGAATATCAAACAGAAACGACATTCTTTGATGACGCGGGCTATTTTGGTGGAATTACGTTTGACTACGATGAGACTACTCCTGACAATGACAGTCTGAGAAGGCTAGGTTCCCTACCTTGGGGATCAAATACATCTTCGCATGTGCATCAAGAAACTTCTACATTGGGACGCAATTCATTGATGGGACAAAAATTACGGTCTTCTTTTGCTGGACGATCCTTGAAATCGATTCTAGGGCGCAGAAGATCTCTAGACAAGCTTTGCTTGGACAATGCAATGAATAGTGAAAAGAATGATAGCTCTGAGTCCTTTGGCAATATGAATTCATCCTTATTGGATGTCCAA
The DNA here is from genome assembly GCA_030574495.1 of Trigonopsis cantarellii. NCBI lineage: Eukaryota > Fungi > Ascomycota > Trigonopsidomycetes > Trigonopsidales > Trigonopsidaceae > Trigonopsis > Trigonopsis cantarellii. The sequence goes on from JAJMFB010000038.1 coordinate 8,485, forward strand.
CAGAGTCGAACAAGCTCATTTTGCAGCAGAGGAAACTATCCTTTCCCATCCTGGTCATTGGGACAGAGTAGGACGCGAATGTCTCAGCAAAATCCAAAGTATCGAACTTTTGCCAGCGATCGAGAAAGATTATTTGGTTCTAGAGATATAACTAGTACTGGTACCCCGTCCTTTGCCAATTCCAATAGTCAACGATATTTGAAAAGGCAAAGGCTGCCTATACCAGCGCCCTTACTGGAAGAAATGGTGACAGAGAATCTGAATGAGCAGCATGATGATGCCGGCCAATTGAATGAATCACGGTTAGATTCTGAGAAAAAGCAAACGGATACATTCTGGGGTGAGCACGAGCAAAGGGCAGAGCAACAAGATAATAATAATAATACAAAGAAATCAATGGATTGCAGTGGAAGCCCAACCAAGTCACAAACAACTGGGAGTTCGATATTATCACTTGAGTTCCCGAATACAGCATCTACTAGTCCAAGCTCGGTTTGGTTGTCAACACCCACATCGTGGTCAAGAGGTTCTCACACTACGCGGCAATCATCTCCTATATCTCGACTATTAAATCCAAAGGATATACCATGTAGAATTCCAGCTCCTATATCCTGTAAAGCTCCGCCCAGAAGGGAGTCAAAAAGAGGGCAACCATCATAACTCTAGAAAGTTGACAAGAGTCAAGGTTGATTTCTATTAAAATGCCCTTTTTCTTTTTTCTCTCTTTTTCTTTTAAATTTTGTTTTTTATTCTGTAATACCAGCAGGAAAAAAAAAAGATTGACAGGAGGAAAATCAAATTTGCATTCTTGTGTTATAATTGAAATAAAAAAAATGGAACCAAAAAAAACCCCTTTTATTTCAGATCTCATTTACGTAAATTAATGTTCGGTCATGAGGTCTTTCCAAAGTTGAACTTAACCAAAAAAGTCTTCTTGTATGTTAGAGACATGATCGCCTCCTTTCTAAATTAGTAGCTTATGAATAATCATTTTTTAGCCGGGTCTTCAACATGCCTCAGCATGAAGAAAGGTTGTTTTCCCGCAGAGTGTAGTTCTTTAAACACTGCAAGCGGCTTATCATCCAAATCAAGTACCCGTTCTGTTCCCTCGTATGACAATACAAGGCGGTACATCCGCCAATCATCAACAATTTTATATTTGCGAACCACTGCCGGTAGAACTTTGGAGCATGGGTCATCTGGACTTAGCTTGAACGACTTGAATGGATCGTGCATTGCCGATGAAGATTGAGATCCATGACTTGCTGCTCCCCCTCCAGAAACAGGTACATGATGACCACCGCCTCCAGAAGTGCTCGAGTCAATCATACTGGACCGACTACCAGCAGGTGTAGAACTAAGATTACCCAAATTGGCTGCTAATTGCTGGTTCGATCTAGACCCTCCGATCCCTGATCCACCGGCACTTGCTCGGACGGTTGAGTCCGGAGAGATAAATGACATTCTCTTTGCCGACCCTGGCGATTCAACAAGATGCTGTGAACGCGTGCCTTCTCCCATCTGACCGGCAGGAGCAACACCCAGTGGAGAGGCAAGACCTGGGGACACAGATTGCCCATGAGGAGAAAGATTCAAATGACTTGGATTTTGACTTCGGGACAAGGGAATATGTAGCTGTTTAGAGACTTGATCATTATTAATACTACTCCGATTAAGGGCTGCAGTATTTGAATCAGGCGTGGGTAAAGGTTTCGATTCTTTGACAATTCGAAAAACTGGCATGAGCTCTTCCCGCAGCCGTTGATATGAATCCCATATTCGTCTTGTCTCATTCTCCGCATACATAATGCGTTCATCACGTAGCTCAAGACTTTTGAGTAATCGATCTAATCGGATAGAGTCTGAAGATTCCGATAAAACAGATGATCTTACCCCGTCTTGTATAAGTTTAAACCGTCAGCACAATCTATTTGTGAAACTGAGTTTCTCTATCTAGACTTACCCCAGGGAGTAAACGGTTTAGAATCATTCGGCGATATAGTATTTTGATTTTCTTGATCCTGTTTGATGATATATATAGACCGCAATATCTTGAGCCGGTGGCCGACCGGCTCAATACCCAAGTCTTTAAGGACTTGGTGATCTAAGCAAGGTAAAATTGATCCGTCGATCTCATTTGCTTTTGATTCATATAAAAAGAAAATCGAGTCAGAGAAAACGACATAGTTCTAAGTATCCCGTGGGCTGTAGTGTACAAACCTTCAAACGCAGAGCGGTATTGTCCAAGATTTAGACCTTCCAACCAGGAGCTCACATTGGCTAAATCCCATTCGGACAGGGGCCGTGTTGACTGCCTTGGAGGATCCTTGACAGACATTCGCTCAGCAAAACATAAAGTTGTCAGGTGTGATGCTGGTAAATTTGGTGAACACAAGAGTCAATCGCTTAGATCACACTTATCAACACCCCCCAAGGTAGAATAACACTAACGCTCTTGTTGCCAGAAATTTATAAACAAAAAAAAAATAATTCTCTTACGTTTTCATGTATTATCAAAGAGTAATATTTGTACAGCAGAAAAAAAGAGTCTACAAAAGATTACGACTGAAATTTTATTTCTCAAGCTCGTAGATTCAAATACTAATCGTTTTCCATATATCAACCCCATCGCTTCCAGTGCTGATTAATGTACCAGGTATCTGGGAATGCCAATGAACTTCTTTGACATTCCTTTGCCAGTGGACAAACATAAGCTGGGGAGGTATATCTTGTAAATCTGCCCCACCTTCTCTTTTCTGTTTGGCGATTTCTTCATCGTCAGCCTCCACAGATAGATCCCACAGGGTAGCAGTGTTATCTTCGGAAGAAACAGCCAAAGTCGACTCATCAGTAGGATGGAACTCGATAGAGGTTATGGGTGACTTATGAAAATCAAACGAAGCAACAGTGCTTGGATTGCAAGGTTTGTTAGGACTTGATTTGAACGAGCGTAGATCCCAAATTCCCCACTGTCCGTCATCATATCCGGCAGCCAAGAGGTTTGCAACCTTTGGATTCCAACTCATGACATTCACATCGCTATTGCTAGCCTTAGCTGAGACTGCGGGCTTGTGGTTTGATTGTTGACGTGTATCCCATATTTTTATGGTTCCATCAGCACCACATGAAGCTAGAACGTTCCTTTCAGATGGGCTCCATTGTATTTCCTCCACGCTTGATTCATGACCAAGGAATGGCGTCTTGTCTGTATGCCAACTTGACTGTCCTTGTGTTGTTATATATATCCGCCCAGATATGTCTCCTGTTGCGACACAACTCGTAGGGGAGTTTCGAGCCCAATCAACAGCAAATCCTTCTACTCGGCCATGAGCAGTGATTGTATATTGTGGTCGATTCTGCTGTTTGCTAATTTGAGTACCTGGTGTGTCAAACCACGTTAAATGGGGTTTAACGTTCCATATATATACATCACCACACTCCGACATGGAAGCTGCAAGCTGGCTGTCAGACCGACGATCTAGCCTTATACGATTAGTAGGATAAGGGGTTGGAAGAGCTCGAGATTCCAACACAGGATCTGTCTGCTCATCATCATCATCGTCATCATCATCATTTGCTTCATCTTCATCGTCCGAATCATGTTCATATGTTCGACACAGAGAGCTAGCCTTGATCACTGACATTTCATTATCTTTCTTCTTTTGTGCTTGCGTACCCACTGCAAAATATACTGTCTGGGGATATCGTCGTCGTTCTTGACCAAGATTATCATGAATTATGTCCAGAGAAAGACAAGGCCAAGCCATATTAATATGATGCAGCATAATATACGCTGATGGATCAGGCTCAAGCATTTCGTCAGGCCCAAGAGGCTTCGCCCGATGAGGCATGTAAAGTCCTCGCTTGATACCTTGATCTTGATCCTGATCTTCTTTAATATCCTCTGCAGGAGTCTCATCCTCCGGTATAGAGTTCAGTTTTGCTCCTTTTCCCAGGTCTGCCTCCTCTTCGATTATTTCCCCATCTTCGTCATCGTCTTCATCATCCAATTCATTGATCATATCTTCGTCTTCAGATTCAAACTCGTCTCCATACGGATCCTCAAAATCGCCCATTTCATTATCAATATCTTCCTTATCGGTCTTTCCAACAGGAGCATCTAACCGTTTACTACTGTGCTCTTCTGAACTCACCACTCCCCCATTCTCTTCCTCAACTGATCGTTTTCCCATTTTCCTCTGATCTGTATTACTGAAGTAGAGCAAGCTGCAGTGACCCTTGAGTACGGAAAACTTCCTCGGTCTTGAAAAAAAAAAAAAAAAAAAAAATTGGGACTTACCCAAAGGGGAACTTGCGATTAGCTGAGATTTTTATCTTGAATCGAAAGACCAATTTTCAAGTCGCGTACATGCGGTATATTCAGTATTAATTTGACTGAGAATTATATCAATAATGATTACTTATACAAGAATTAATGTACACAGTGACTGGTATTAATTAAATCAAGATAGAGAACAATGCTTTAAAAGTGCAAGAAAAAAAGAAAATCAAAACTCCAATTTATATTTAGATATGTATAATAAATAATTAAGTTGTATCAGGAGTTAATTTAGCATGAAGGACATAAAAAGGGAGCAGTTGGACTGATTGTGGTTTTGCGCGAAAAGTATTCGATACTCCAACTATGCAAAATAATATAAACAGAACACATGTAATGCGAGATGCGTTACACGTACTGAACAAAAGGGGAAATCAATCTTCAAACGCCTCATCATGAAATCCCTTCTGTTGCCTATAAACAAGCTCGCTGGGTGGACCCAACATTGGACCGGCCGGTTGAACTGCTGAAACAGGGTATGCCAACATACCAGGTCTTCCAGGTTGCTGATGTACCGCTTGCCAAGCGTAACCGGAACCAGGTGGTCTCTGTGGTAATGATTGAGAGATATTTGATGCAATATTTCGTGGTGGCTCTTGACGATGATAGTAATAGCCTGCGTGGCCTCCATGTTGCTCCGGTACTCCATAGGGCGGCTGGTATGATTGTTGATTGTATCCCGCAACATATCCCGGAGGCATATTAGCATGCTCCATTTCAGGTCCATGATGATATCCTGAACCTCTTGAAAAAGTGTTCCTTGGATCTTGCATGATATGGTACATGGGTATAGAATTAGCATTAGCGCGCATGCTCATAGCAGATTGCTCATCATTAACTCTCTCTTCGGGCTTATGCTGCCTTGGTGATTGCCCAGGCGTGGAAGATGATCGCTGCTTTTTGGGTTCATCATAATATAAATTGACACCAGGTAGTCTGTGAAGACGAGTAGCCGGTAGATAATTATTAGGTGGGAGTCGCTGGGGGAACATTTGATGATTGGCATACTGTTGTTGCTGTATAAAAGACGCATCCACGTATTGAGGATAATGAGAGGGATCATTACTATATCCTGATACGCCGACTGGCCGAAGTCCGCCGCCTAGAGGCGCAGGAGTCTGGTATCCGTAGTCAACGACTCTTGCCGATGAGTCCAAATTTGACCGCATAGAGCCCATTTGCATTATTTTACCCTCAGGTGCACTTTGAATTTCCGTATTAGTAGCTGGAGCAGTAAAATATCGAGGAGAATCATCATTCGCAGGACCCCTGTATTCCTGGTTGGACGCAGAAGCAGTGTTTGCTGGAACATATTGTGGCAGAGAATGAGTAGTGTAATATTCAGCCTCTCCACGAAAAGGAATAGGCGGAAGTATTGTTTTCATTTGTTTTGATTGATCAACACTATGTCCAGAGTAGTGCCCTTCAGCAGTCGAAATAAACTGTTGCGGAGCTTGAGGAGAAGAAGAAACACGTTGAGAGCTGTTTGAGGTAGGAAAGACGATATTGTGGCTACTAGCAGGGGAAACCAAAGTTGAGGCTTCTGACTGGGGACTTCTTCGAGCGTTGTCTCCCAGATGATGATCGTGCTCGTCCGTTCTATATAACTTTCGCCTTTTCTTTCTTAAGGTAGCATCCTGTCGAACACGAACTTTGGTTCCGACAGTTGCAATTTCACGTGTGAGGGCAGTTGATGTCACTAATCCTGGGAACTTTTTGGGAGGGTAAACAGTCACAGGATCAGAGTTGATGGAAGTTCTGTAGACTGCACAATCGGCGAAGATTTCATAGAGTGAAAATCGGATGCGATAGACTCCTTCATGACGAATGCTAAGGTCAGGAAAAAGAAAGTAAGAGAGATTTGATTCCCCACGACTGCACTCCTCTTTCAGTTTAGAAGATGCCTTTTCTGATACGTGAGCAGTAGCAGCTGCCGCTGCCAGAGCTGCAGCTGCACTTCCACTTTTGAGAAATGATAAAGAGGCAGTTGTAGTACCAATGAGATTTTCCAGAGATCGCGATTTTGACCTTTTAGAGGGTCTGTGTGATGGTCTAATACTAGTGTCATCACTTTCCGCAGCTGATCTAACCGTTCTAGATTCGCCAGTTAACTCATCTATATTACTTTGTGCTGCATAATTTGATAGTTGGGTTTCGGGTGATAGTGGAATTAACGTGGCCTTAAGAATGAAATTATTGACACAACGCAAAGTGCTAAAAATGAGAACTGTGTTAGAAAGCAAAAAATGAAGCCAACCTCGACTCAGTGGAAGACTTACACGACATCGCCATCTTCACAGATACATAGAGAGATAATGGGTGGAGGATCTACCGGTCTTCTGGTATCCGCTAAAAAATCATAATCATACAAATTAGGTTAGTAAATGCCGAGACAAAAATACTTGATCGGGACAGGAGGGACACGGCAATGAATGGGCTGGAATTTTCTTAGGTGGGATGTTACCAAAAAAGAGTCAATTCGAGCAGCGCAGCAGTGGTCTGCTCCCAAGACAAAAAGCAATCACATCACACACTTCAGCCGAAAACGACAGAAAAGAGAAAATGTCCGGAGAAATGATCTTTCAATGCCAGTGACTTGCAAAGCAGACGAATTGTGATGAGCGTGTCACACAAGTGAAGTAAAATGAAAGTTTGAGAAACAAAAAAAAAAAAAAAAAAAAAAAGAAGAGAACCAACCACTGTTTTTGTGAATCAATGCCGTATCCCCCGAACAGCGGACCAATTTATCGCTTGAGAAGAAAAGAAAAAAAAAAGCGCTCACCTCTGGAACCACAGCCCGATGATCGAGCGTGCACGGGTTGTTGAGCAAATGTAAGAGAATATATCTGGCGTTCGCCATTGTCGTCTTCCGTAGCAGCTGTGTCTTGCTCCTCACTAGAGACCGTAACCATAGTACGCTCCAAATTATAATTCGACTGAAGCTAGACCTTGAATCCTTCCTGACCTGGGCAAGTATCGGAAGCGTACAAGCTAAGAGATGACAAGGCCTATATAAAGGTAATTGACTTCAAACGAGGCATATATAGACCCTCAGGGATATCTGCTGAGCGAACAATGCAGTTAAGGAAATCAACGAAGGAACTTCAGGCCTAGATGCAAAGTTATATGGAAGGAAAAGCGTGTACGAGGGACAAGATTAAGAGAATGAAAATTAAGTCGAAAAAATTGGGACTAGTGCTCCTGAATTGGGACAAAACCAAATTTTGGGGTTCCTTTTAGATTTGTCTCACCGTTGGACGGTTCTGATCAATTTACTTAATTAGGATTAGTTTTTGGGCTTTTCATTTTACCAAATATTGTTCTAGTAACTCGCCTTCCCAATTTAGTTGCGTAGAGCGCTAGTAACAGCCCAGACTAGGTTGGTTAACATCCGAGATGATTAGAATTCTATTTGCGGTTTGACAGCGGCTGTCCAAAAGAAATACCGAAAAGGCTTGAGAAACTAGAAATCCAAAAGAAAATAAAAAGTATAGAATAGGGAAAATCAATGGAAAGAAGTGGGCTTTCTTCGCCCCCCCCCCGCCGGAAGTTTATTGTCCTTTACAACCGAGACTCATCTTGGCATTCATAGGCATCATCTGAACGTATTTGATGAACTTAGGCAGAAACAAGCTAGATAGCTACTCAAGTAATTGAAAGCATTACGAAACAAAAATCGGGTTGAAAATATCGGCCGGCAATATCACTTTCCCCTTTTGTCTTTATCATACTAAAATATAATATATTTCTACAAGTGTCTATAGGATTTAGATTTTTCAAATTTTAGTGATTGAGTTTGATTTTAATGTCGCCTTATCACCAGTATTGATTGCTCTAGCTGAGGCCCGAAAACAGGCCGAGAAGCGCGGCGGCTTCCTTGTATATCTACTACAACTAATAATCATATTCTTCCGCGGCTCTTCCGCACCAAAGCTAGTGTGCGCTTGCGCACTAAAAGTAGAAAAATATGCGATGCACCGCCCTCTGGATATTCTCATACCATAGACTGTAGCGATACGGGCCTCTCAATTTTTTCGCGTTCTTCCCCTAAAAAAAAAAAATAAAAAAAGGACCGGTAAAGGGTTTCGCTCCAATAAAGAAAAAGAAGAAAAAGGAGAAAGAGGCGAAAACCGTTCCAGTTATATTGAACCAGACGTGACCTAGCGATGGCAAATCAAGAATCGCCGTATTACATGGACCTACATAACAATGCAGTAATAATTCATTTGTATGTAATTAATATAGCAAAGGACAATGTCTTTCTTTCTTTCTCATCACGTTCATACGTCATCGGAACGGTAAAATGGACATTCCGTGATAAATAACACCACGAGGGCTCGGTCGTACTTATTCACACCTATGGAACCGATATATACTTAGCAGAGGTAGTGATTTCATTTTCTGAAAATTGAAAAAGGCATTACACGTATATGTGGCATTCAATCCGTAAATAAAAAGCAATCTCTTAGAAGATCTTTTCAAATTCTGTCTACGCCAAGATATCTTGACAGACTTCAGGCACAATTTACATCTGCTGGAGAAGTTTGCACAGGATAATTCTTGTCAGGTTTTTTTGCTTGTGATGCTAGTTGATCACTCATCATTTGTCACATGCTCAGTTATAATTGGATGTGGATGTGAAGCTGGTGGTACCTGGCAAGCTCACAACCACTCAGTGCGGCGGAATTTTTAGCGTGTATTACTTTTTTCTAGTCGACTACCAAAAAGAAAACATACATGGCTGGATTCTAGGCCTAAAAAGAAGGCCCCTTCTCTTCTTTAAGGAGTACACATTCCAGGAAGTGGTCATTCCAAAGGAACGATAGTCTGGTAAAGTAAAAATTTGGGATGAAATTCGAGAGATTAAAAAATATTATTAGCATGTGAAAGCTTGTACTTTGGTTAATCATTGCTGAATAAAGATGATAAGCATTTTAACACCTGATTGACTCTGCGCAGAGATTATACCCTCATCTATTTTAAAGAGATTCTGTGTCACTCGCCAGTCGTTGTTGGCATGTACAGATTTGACACTACCGACCGAAGACGTAGCTAAGCTTCGTTCATTCAAAGCAACTATTGCTTAGTGCTAATCGTAGAGGGAAAAAAAAATAAACCACTACTTATCACGTATCTAGCTCTGAACATTTAGACTACACTTGGTCAGGAAGGGCTCAAAAGCAAGGCAGACTAAATCACAGAGCCCTTAAGGAATCTGTTCGGCAAAGCACAGGAACTAGACTAAGAAAGTTTAGAAAAGCTCGCATCAAGGGGCTAAGGGAGAGGTATTCCCAGAATATGACTCATTAGTACTCCTGTGATTCTACTACACTATCATGTACACGCATAGTTCTCTCTATTTATTTTGTGATTCTATCTAAGCGACTGATCAATAAAATAGCACATGTGGCTAAGATGAACTTTGTGCCAGAATAGAGGGGGGAGCTGCGCCTAAATAATGTAATTGACATTTTTCAAAAATGGTTGATCGCTGTACACTTTATGCTCTTTGTACGATATTACTGTTGTGAAATGCTTCTGGCCGACGTTCTACAGCAAATCCACTCAGAGGGAAAAAAATCCCGATGATGAATCATCATTTTAAAGATGGTATTCAAGCGGTCCTGATAAGGACATCAACATCATTCGTGTGTCGGGATTACCAACCCGAGCGGAAAGTTGGGAGGAAACATCCAAAGATAAGAGATTGACTACTGATTACACACGGTACGCGCCCTCAGATGATAGTGACAACAACTACTACAAAGAGCATATAGAATTTAAATCTGCTTTTATTTTTTGCTTCTTCACCCTCTCTGTTTGTGGTTTTTCATAGAGGAGACGATTATAGAAGTTCATTCGTCTCGATAGAGTTTTGGAATAGTCCTTATTCTTTACAAATGCTGAGCCTAGCGTCCCTTTCATCTCTCTCAGGATGGCTCTCGGTCTTCTGTTGGTTGTGTGCTCAACTTCCACAAATAATAGAGAATTATCAGACAAAGTCTGTAGCAGGCTTATCAGCTCTATTTCTCTTTAATTGGCTTATCGGTGACATGGCCAATATTGCCGGATGTCTCCTGACTCACCAGCTCCCATTCCAGACAGCGTTGGCAGCCTATTTCGTCGTGCTCGATTTATGTCTTTGCTGCCAATACCTTCAGTACAGACAACCTGACAGCATGCATGAATTATTTCATGCTGTGGAAGTTCCAGAAGAAGAAATGAGCGGCAGTGACTCTTCTAATGATGGCGGTAAAACAACTGACAACTTTATCGAATCTATGGAAAAGGATAATCAAAGTTGCATGGAGGACAAGTTTTATAGTGACCGTTCATCCGAACCGTCAACATCTTACTCGTCTAGCTCGTCATCGGTGATTCCGAGGTCAGCCTCAGCTACTACCGCTATGATGGCAGCAACAGCATTCTCTGGTTTGTCGAACGCAATCCCGATTTTTATGAGATCGGCAGCGACTGCATCATCTAACATTGGTGACTCAGTACCATTACTAAGTATGGTTCCAACTGAAGAGATAGTATCTGAGCTTTCAGATTTGTCCAGTCATGGAATTGGAGTCAAACTTTCCTGGATATGTACATTCCTATATATGGTGTCCAGAATGCCACAGATATATAAGAACCATGTTCGAAAATCCACAGATGGCGTGTCTATGGCTCTGTTTTCGGCTGCACTTCTTGGCAACAGTTTTTATGCCGCTTCCATACTTACATCACCCTCATTATGGACATTTCTGGACCCAGAAATCAAGCATGGACTAGATTCTTCAAAACAATTTCTGTGGGAAGAACTTCCCTTTTTAATGGGTGCGCTCAGTACAATGAGCTTTGATATCGTCATTTTGACCCAACATATCATCTATTCGCGATTTGAGCCGCATCCTCATAATATGATTGTTATCGATGGGACCCAACCACAACAACAACAACAGTCAGATGATACTATTCTGGACCAACGTGATCACAAGGGCAAGAAGCCTTCCGATAGAACATCATTATTGGCAAATCATCGTGAAGATTTTAGATATACATGAATAGACAGGCCCTGGGGAGAAACACTCGGGGTTCTTTGCATTGTGCTTTTATCATCATTTTTTTCAAAGTCTGCTTATGAGGTTGTTTGCATACATAAATTGGGAACCACGTGTTGTTTTATAGCTAGTCGATATGATCAAGGAGCTGATGAATGGGATGGAGTCTTTTTTTGGAGGTAGAAATGTTATATATTAGTTTTAGAAATGTGAGTTTTATTTTTTTTTTCCAAGTTACGTCTTTAGAAGGTATGATTGTAAAGCTAACTATGTATTTTCATCCGCCGTCTCTGCTCAAAAGACGGCCGAGAAAAATTTGACAATCTGGGCTTTTTATTTTTCAGTATCATTAATAGACAGATCTTGGAGTTGTATGTCTTTAGGTTCATCGCTCGTAGTCATTTCTTCCACAACTACATGCTCTTTGAGTGCAATTCTCGGACCATGACTTTCAGTAAGCGCTTCTCTCAGCATGTCTTTGCCCACAGTGACTGCTCTGTTGGTTGCACTGGTCGATATAGTAATTATAGGCCCTAGCATATTGAGACTGTATGCAAGGTAAGTACCACCGGCAAGGATCAAAACAAACGCAAATAAAACTGGATTGCGCAAAACTGCCATAAATTCATTCCATCCAAGAACGAGCAACAGAATATAGAAATACGGAGGGATTTTTGCATAGCTTTGCATACTGCCTCTTTTCGCTTCCAAGTAAATACTCTCAAATAACCGCTTGCAGTCATGCTCAAGAGCTCGCGCTCTATTTGGAGATATCAAACCCTCCAAATCAATCTCTTGATCCGCTGATACATCATCATCTTCTAGCTCAAACTCACTTTCTGATTGATCCATAGACCCAAAAGACGGTCTTTCCAGAACTTGACCACTGGACAATATTGCTTTGGAGAAAAGAGGAATGAGTTTCAAACTTTCATCTCGAGCTTGCGCGTATATGGCATCAATGTCCATACTGGGATTCCAGACTCGAGGAACTCCACCTTTAGATTGATCGTATCGGAATGAATCCTCAAATTTGGTCCTCAATCGCGCACTCATCGCCTCATTACTTACGTTATTTGCAATGGCTCGCTTAAACAAAGACCAACTGCGAATATTTATATTAGTGACGACCGATTCGTTCTCTGCGTCCGACAGACCGAGCCCAAAATCAAACTTGCAATGATCCTCTTGAGTTCCAGCCTCATTAGAATTTTGCGTTATTTGAGAAACTTTATATCGAGCGAGAAAGGCATCGAATGACTTTGTATATTCAGAAGAAACTTGATCCCATAAATCTTTTGATGGATGGCTCCAAATTGGCCCCAAATTGTCCTCAAGATCTGTTGCAATAAGTTTTGCTTGCTTTCTCACAAGCTTGCCTACTTCTTCCTTTTGAACTGTTGCCTTTTTCTCGTCCAATTCTTGCCGTAAGGTCGATAAAGAAACATCATAGGTCACTGGGCTTTCTTTGACAAAATCCACGTTGGCAATCTCTTCAAAAAGCTCAAACGCTGATTTGACAGCTGAGTCTATGACAGTTTCAAACTTCAAGTGCTTATCTTGAGTTTGCCTTCTTCGCCCGGCAGTAATCACGTCATCAAACTTTCGAAGAGCTCGCTTAAGACCAGCGTCAAGCTGAAGCCGATACATGCCCTGAACCTTTAAATCGATTTTCTGTAGTAAATCTAAGCGCTTCTCCTTGTAGACACTAGGAGCATACCGAGCAGCGGACTCGTCAAAGATTTGAAGAGCTTTAGAACGCGCACTCGATAAACTGTCGCCAAGATGCTCAATAATAGCATCCGGATATAAATTTCTCTCCTCTTCGAGCGGTTTCAGTTCTTGCTCGAGATCCAAATAGGCATTAGACGCAATCTCGTCACACCGAAATCTAGCGACAAGAATGTGTTGTGTTGGAAGATCTAAATCTTTGTTTAGTTCAATTTGTTCCCAGACCTTCTCAGCATAGAACTTCCACCCATCTAATGGAACATTCCGATGATAATAATTTTTAAACGCATAGTTTGGATCTTTTTGGTTGTCAAACCGATCTGCCAAAGATCTTACCCCCTCAATGAATTTCTCGGGCTGAAGAATCTTATGAGGTAACGCAGCAAATTGCAAATCAAAAAATTCGTCCAATTTACAGTCCTTTAAAGAATCTGGCTTAGCAAGAGATTCCCATATCTTTGAAAGATCTGATTTGAGTGTTTGTGCTAAACCTTCCAAGGGGGTTACACCAATGAAATCACGAATTACAAAAAGAAGTAGTGATTTATTCCTTGCGTTAGCGAATAAGTTGAGGTTTACCTCAAACACCGTCTTGAGAAGACCCATGTTTGCTCCTTGGAAAAGACCGACCTGATGCTCCCACATATTGAGGATAAGCACTTCAGAGGTCGCCAGAGCGAACAAGGCAGCTTTTCGTTCAAAATCCTACAATCGACAAAATTTATTAGAAATTTACCAGCATCAACTCAATAGCAATAGTATTTACCTGATCTTCTCCTCGTTCCCGTCCATCAGTACCTTCCACATCCATAACCAAAATCTTGCCCATCTTGGCTCGAGCAAGCCATATTCCTGACAAAAACATTAGGTCAAAGTAAAGAGAGTGGAGGCAGTCTGAACTGACCTTTTGTAGTCTGTTTTCTCTGCAATTCATTCATTACATCGAAATGTGTTCCAAAAAGTGCATTTAAAAGAGTACTTTTTCCTGTAGACTGTGATCCAAACACGGAAATAAGATGATAATCAAGGCCAGTATTCTCCAATCCCACTTGCTGGAGATATTTATTCAAGGAATCACTGAAAAAAAGGTAAGGTAGTCAGCACAAAGGTGTTCCAGCATGAGAGATCAAAGAGTCTACATACGACATGTGTTTGTCCTCATCAATGAGCTGCAAAGTATGCAGGTCTCCAGAACCATATCCATTCTGATTCTGATCTAATGAGCCCATCTTGTACTAGTATAGACTTTGTTCAAACACGGTTGGTACCAAGATCCGTGGTGCCTTAACAATGTGTCTCTGGGTGTTTGTTAACCTCGGAAGGTTGGGAGCAGTTGTGCTGCCAAGGCGCGAGGAGGGGGGGAAGGATGAGATGGGCTCAACCTTTGGAAGCCCATTATACAATAACAATAACAAGGAAAGCTCTGCATATGGACCGGACTCTTTGAAGGGACAGGGTAAAAGTGCATTATAAGTAGCTACATGTGGTCAAGGTTACATTTGCAGTCTGTGCGTCCGCATGCAAGCATTTCTAACCCATCCAAGAATGAATTGCTTGATTATCGAGCAGCTCAACGTACTTATGAAGGTGCATATTTAAGGACATCACTTGGTAATCTTTCTTACGGTTTGATCATTCTCAAGATATTTAGTCACGAGTTTTATCCAATAGGGCTGGTGACGACTATATCAGGAATTCTCAATGCGATTATAGCAGTTTATCGGAGAAGATTATCAAACAGATCATTCCGTGCTCGCAGATCCGAAGACACCGTGTCTTATTTTATAACAAGTGGATCAGCTGTTATTCTTCAGACCACCCTTTCTGTTATTACGTTTGTTGTACTTTTCGCTCTGATTTTGTCTTTATAAATGGCGTTTAATTGTGATATTATTAAATTTGTTTGTTTGCAAACAACCACTAGTATATTGTACTCGCCAGATTAGGCCAATACTTTTTAGACAGCGTAGATGAAGAAATACAGTATATAAATCATCCTTCATCAAAGCGAAGTTGTTTGTTTGTTGCTGCTGGGTGGACCATCTCGAGACGTCCCAAACCGTCAAAGTTGAGGATAAAAAAGCTCCGGGGGAAATCTGTGTAATGGAGGCAGAGCCAGATGCGTTAACAATCGACTATCGGGATCCATTTGGAGTATATAGGCTAATCGAGCCTGATATAAAGCGAAATCTGCCTCTTCAAAATCTACATTGGCATCTTCCACCGCGACCGCTCAGATCGATACCTGTCTTGCGTATTAATCTTGTCGAGGACAGTCCACAGCATGATCCAGTCGCAGTCAAACACCAGTTTGCTGGACTGCAGGTTTCGCCATTTGTAAGACTTATGGTCTTGCAGTGCGACGATTTAGATATATATCGATCGACAGTTCGTCCTATAATCCGAGAATGGCTTTCTACTCAGGTGACTCCAAATAAGGACCAAACTGAATGGCTAATAATCCAAGTCGTCCCACACGGTACTCAGCCAGGGAGCTCAAGCCGCCATCTTCAAAATGGTACGACTCCTCGGTTTAAAACAAAAATATTCGACAAAATCAAAAGTGATTTTAATGAAAGCTCATCCGAAGATCGATGTTTCCAAATTAGACTCGATCAACCACCTGGTGAGTTGGAGAAATCTTACGGCCAGCTTATGACTCACCTAAGAGATCTTGTCCTCGAAGCTCTTAGTAAAAGAGTTCGGCTTTACGAGGAAGGCATGAAAAAGCTTGAAGATCAACGAATGGTACCAGGGTGGAATTTTGGCGCGTTCTTTGTCACAAAAGAAGGCTTAGCGCTATCCTTCACCCGAATCAGTCTGTTAGACGATGCCTTGGCATTATATGATGAATTGGAAGCCATGTTTCTCGACCTTTCAAGCGAAAAGACATCATTTCTTTTGAGTGAGACTGGAGCACCCCTTCCTCAGTCACAGTCATCTGAGCCCTTTACTGCAATTCTTAGAGACCCAAATGTGCGATCCAAGATTGCCGACAACACCATCACATATTTTGATTTTCGCGTTTATCTATTCTCAAGCCAGTATTCCATTTTAATGAGCATTGTACGGAGTCGTCCTCCTGGCATGCAGTCCCTAAGAGTATCAGAGCTCCTCTTCCGCACCAGAGATTTTCTCACCTCTGTAATTACAACACTCGAAAATGAAGGAGTTTCTACTGGTTTGCTATACCCATGGGCTTGCAATGTGGTCGATTCAGTGCTTGACGAACTCATCATCGACGAAGATAGCAAGGGTATTCAGGACATAGCCGATGGTAGAGCAGAACTGATATTGCTTAAAAGGCATGCCTTGGAAGTGCTTGGTCGCCTTAGAGGCTGGCCGCTATCTTCGTTGGGAGGCATGGAGAGTATATCGTTAGACGGTGACGAAGATTCTGTTGAACAAGTAAATGACAGTCAGCATGATGGGCACAGTGAATTGGTCCAGTCGCTTAGCCCGAAGTACAGGGATTTGTTGGAGACTCAAGACAGTTTTATAAAAGGTTTCACAGATATCACTCTGCAGGCGCTGCGCGAGTCAGAGATAGCGGATCGGATTAGATTATCAGACAGTCTTAAAGCTGAGCTCGCCGTTCTATATTATGATCAAAAGAAGTACTCTGAGGCTGCAGATCTGTTGAACAACTTACCGAAACTATATCTGAGTCAAGGATGGGATATTCTATCTTCATCTTTGCAATGGATCTATAGCCAATGTCTATACCAGCTCAATGACTACAAGGATTACATCTCTGCTGCATTTGATCTTCTACGTCAATCCACACCGAAAAATAAAACATATGTGAAGCTGTTATTCGATCAGTTGGAGCAGCTAGTTCGATCAGACTCGGCTGTCCACTCAGTAGTACCTATCTCTGGTCTCGCGGAAGAAGTCATTGATCCTTATATTGATTTTTCTAATGAAAATTCCTTACCTACAGTGGATATTTCAATAGCCTGTCACTTTGATAACTGGCCTTGCGATAATATTGAGTTGATTATGGTCAGTACTGAAATTCCTGGCCGGATGACATCCTTTCGATCTAAGGAGTCGGAATCTATAAACATATCACGCTCTAGTTCCGTGTATAAGTTATACTCAAAGGTATGGTTTGTGAAAATATTATATCGATTGTAAGATAACCGCTAACCGAATATGGCCTTTTCTCGCAGACGTTTGTATTAGGTACCTTCAAGCCCCAAGCCTTTCGTGTTCAGTACGGAAGTGTGGTGTTGGAGAAGGTCTTTGAGCATGCAGATGTGATATTAGTATATCCTCCACCTGAATGCTTGTCGGTGGATATTGGAGTGCCTCGATCTATCTCTCTCGAAGAAGGTGGGAAAGTCACTGTCGATATTGAATCACCAACGTCAGGGTTTGAATCTGCTACTCTAATAATTCGAGGATCTACTGCTGGATTGAGAATGTTTACGGGCCCAGTCGTCTACTACCAAAAATCTGGGGACGGGTTTGAAGAATTAGATTCTCAAACCGATGTATCTGAAGTTTTGAAAATAGGCCGACTTTTGAAGCATTCAATGATTAGGATCGTGATCCCATACAGTATGGAAAAAGAACTGAGCGACATAAAGATCAACTGGGAACTGGAGTGGATTACTGAGGACAATCAGAAACTGTCAATGTTGGACACATATGTCATTCCTGTGTCGCTGCCAATTTCCGTGAATGTCCAGGATGTTTTCCGAGCTCACAATTTATTCTCCAAATTTTCTGTTTCATGTGTGGATGAGATTGGGCCAGTGAGAATTTTGTCTGTTTCTCTTCGGGAAAATCCTGTTTTTGGAAGTGAGACTGGTCCTGCCTCAACGAAGGAGGCGCTATCATTTCCCTCGTTACCCACAAATTATACATTCCGAGTTTTTCGCAAACAGGATGCTGCTCCTTCTTCCGGACCATTCCCGAGGACCTTGAACCTTGTGATCACGTACTCGGTGTTGAACGAAGAAGTGGTGGCGGCTCTAGAAACGCTTGTTGCTCGAAAATTAGCCGAAAGTAATCTATTGAAATATTTACGACTTATGTTACCGGCGTTTGCCAGATTAAAATATGACACGATGGCTTATGGAATGACTGGCGAGATTCCATTGAAAGAGTCCTTCCTTATTGGATCGTGGGAACAAAAGCTTCAATTTATCGACGAGGAGGATGCAATCAAGCTGCTTGCTGTTATAAAAGGAATCTTTGAAAGTGGGAAGGACCTCAAGTATAATTCACAAGTTGGCACAGCTCTCCGAGAAATAACGATTCCGGTTGAGATCCCTTCTATACATGTTTTGCATACGGTAGATTTGTCCTTATTGCCAAGTCCTTCCGAGACTAATAATGGAGACGAAGCGTCTACTATTGATAAAAAACTGACAACAGATTTCCTATGGACAGTTGGAAAGCCTGTGCAAATAAAGGTAGAGATTCAAAGTACGCGTGCCTGGTGTGGTATAGAACCTTATTCTGAGGATGATGGTGTTGCGAATGCTGAATATTCCTACGAGGTTATTGGAGATAGCGAGACATGGCTTATTGCAGGACCGAAGAAGGGCCATGTCCCTCTCAAAGACAGTCTTGATGGGCAAAGCTACAAGTTTAATATCTCGTTAATTCCCCTTCGCTCCGGCCATTGGCTGCTGCCAACTATTGGCATAGCACCATTCAATCTTGACGGGGCAAGCATATCAATGGAAACTGACTATCTTGCCAACGGAGTAGTGGCAGCTATACAGACTAGCAATCAATCTACAAGCTTCACCATTGATTTCTCGGCTCCACCGAGATGGTAGTTTACTGTAATATAGAAAAACGTTTGAATTATTATTATATACATATAGTTTTTACCTATGAAATATATCTCATCTTTAAGGGGCCAGCTATTTATTTATTTATTTTTTTTTTTTCTTGACAGGGGGTCGATACGTGTTTGTGCGCGTTAACCTTCCGTACTCCCATCCAGGACCCCGCGTCTGGCGAGGGAAAGGGCGCGCGGGAAGTTAAGTATTCTCCCACTCCGCATCGGGCAATTCGTTTTCTTTTGTAGAGAGGTTCTCACAAGAGCAAAACACTTTCGAAAGACTGGAGGTAGGACATAGCATTATCGAAAAAGAGCATTATACGATTGTCCGTCACCGAGGATCTTTTTGTTATTGGAAATTTCCTTCCGTAACGACTCAGTTTTGTTTCTCCAGCCGGGCTGACTAATTTATTTATCATTTTGCTCGTTGAGCAAATCTGGCAGCCAGTGTGTGTGTCTTGAAAACCTACAGCTGTGGATTCAGTCAACGGTTCAAGGACGTCGTCCTTTGAGCTGGGGCTTCTTCGCTCCGGGAATAGCTCACCGCATCATCGATCGCCTCCAGCATCTCCACGTCCCAGGCCGTCATCTCGAACAAACTCCCGTCTAGCTTACCCGGCAAGCAGCAAAAATATAGTTCATCATCGGGCCAACCATTCAGTGTCATTTCTGGACGAAAAGGACAACGACTGGCTTTTATCCCGCACTAGAAATCACGACGAGTTCTTGGAAGACCACGACGGCGGCGACGACTACGATAACGATAATACGCGTCTCCTTCGGTCGCTCCCACCTCTTGCCCGTAACGACGACAGCGTTATCGAGTTTGGCGAAAAGTTACAACGACAACCACCACCACTAAAAAGTGCTCGGAAAAAACCAGTTGATTTACAACACCACCAACGCAGGTCGGATCAAGAAGATTCTGACAGCGATAACCAAGTCACTGATAACGACGGCACTACTATCCAATTAAGAGACCTTCACCCCCGCAGAACTAAAAAGCGCGGTGAGAAGGTCCACGTTGAGATCCCTGTCCCAGTCAGACCTCCCCCTTCAAAGTTTTCCCTCTTTATTGAGCGATATTTACCCATAATGTCGGTCCACGGCCTTACGGGGCAACCCTTATTGTGAGTATCAAGAAGTGAATTCATTTTTGTTTTCTTTTTTATTTTTTTTCTTTCATATCTAGTTTTATTTTTATTCAATCGTCATTTTGAAAAAAAAAAAAAAAATTTTTTTTTTTTTTTGGAAAAATCTCCGAAGGTGAAAATCACAACGATACAGAATCCAAACTAACATAACTATGCTCCTCCTTTTCCCAGGTATTTCACATCGGTGTTTGTTTCCCTCGGAGTCTTTTTATTCGGGTATGATCAGGGCGTTATGTCGGGTATTATTACAGGTGTCTACTTTAAAGATTACTTTAATCAGCCGTCAAGGGCAACCATTGGTACTATGGTCGCCATTCTTGAGGTTGGAGCATTTATAAGCTCACTCATTGTTGGTAGAATTGGTGATATCATTGGACGACGCAGAACCATCAGGTATGGCGCGTTTATTTTTGTTGTCGGAGGTGCTTGTCAGACCTTCTCTACCAACATGGTTGTCATGATGATTGGTCGGTTTGTTGCCGGTATCGGTATAGGGATGCTTTCAACCATCGTACCGGTATATCAATCGGAGATTAGTCCTCCTCATAATCGAGGAAAGCTCGCTTGTGTTGAATGGACCGGCAATATTGTTGGATATGCTAGTAGTGTTTGGGTCGATTACGGTTGCTCGTACATAGAAAGTCAATGGTCTTGGCGTACACCCTTACTGTTGCAATGCGTCGGTGGTGTACTGCTTGGAATCGGATCATTTCTCATTGCAGAGACTCCCCGTTGGTTACTAGACAACGATCATGATGAAGAAGGAATGCTAGTAATTGCTGACTTACATGGAGGCGGCGATGTTATGCATCCTCATGCTCGTCAAGAATACCGTGATATCAAGGAGAATGTTCTTTTGATGCGAATGGAAGGAGAAAGAAGCTATCCCGAAATGTGGAGAAGGTACAAAAATCGGGTATTGATTGCAATGTCATCTCAAGCATTTGCTCAACTCAACGGTATTAACGTAATTTCCTACTATGCTCCTCTTGTTTTTGAACAAGCCGGTTGGGTTGGACGAGATGCTATTCTTATGACTGGTATTAACGGTCTTGTGTACGTTTTAAGTACATTCCCGCCTTGGTGGCTTGTCGATCATTGGGGTCGCCGTGTCATTCTTTTATCTGGAGCAATTGGAATGTTTATCTCACTCAACTTGATTTCATACTTTTTATATTTGGATATGTCGTTCACCCCAAGGTTTGTGGTGATCTTTGTCGTTATCTACAATGCGTTTTTTGGATATTCATGGGGGCCTATCCCATGGCTTTATCCTCCCGAAATTATGCCCTTGTCTGTTCGTGCCAAGGGAGCTTCCTTATCTACAGCCACCAACTGGGCATTCAATTGGCTTGTTGGGGAGATGACTCCTGTATTACAAGAGGCAGTTAAATGGCGATTGTATATGATTCACGCTCTTAGTTGTGCCCTGAGTATTGTTGTTGTCTACTTTTTCTATCCCGAAACCAGTGGGGTTAACCTCGAAGATATGGATTCACTGTTTGGGGATTATTCTATTGCTTCGACCCCTGCTACTACTGGGGATGATAATCGATCTCTCTTTGGTGCTTCGAGTATGATGAGTGATGGACTTTCTGTTGCTGGGGATCGAGGCGGATCAGGAATTGCAAGTCCCCGCAGCACAAATCGTCCACAATCAATTGTTGGTTCGGTAAGGAGCTTTCACCCCGACGATATCGAGCCACCAATGATTACAACAGCTTCAGCAAGCAACAAACAAAATGAGCAAACTGGTGGTGGTGGTGGTGGATGGATGTCTAGTGTCAAGGGAAAATTGCAAAGAGCTACTTCAAGCAATTCTCAATCTAAATCTCAATCTCATGATTATCAACCCCTCAACGATCCTTGATTACGAAAGGAGGTGGAATTTGAATTTGTTTGGTTAGGAATAAGGGGAAAAAAATAAAAAGAGAAGAAGAAATTAAAAAAAAAAAAAAAAAAAAAGGCGGTTGCCTGGATGTGGTGGATGGTATGGTGTGGGATATATATAAAACTTTATAAGTATGTGTATAGTTTGCTCAAAAAAAAAAAAAAAAAACGGAGAAGCCACGACTTGAACAGAATCGTGCTTGCGCAAAAAAGATACGGGGAGGAGGTAGCAGTGTAAATACATACTTAATTTTTTTGTTTTCTCTAAAAATCTATTTCTTTAAAAAATTCTCCTAGCTGGCAGTAAGCAAAAAAAAAATTCTAGCGAGATGTAAAATGTCTATTCTGCTTTTAGAACTGGGTGGTCCAGTATCTTCTAATGAGAAGTTTCTTGCCCGCGTCAGATAGACTCTTGACTTCATCAGGAGATAGCTTGAAATCAAAGATATCAAGGAATTCTCTTTGGTGGTCTGGATTATGTGACGTTGTTACCGGTAATACTCCTGTTTCGTAGACCCACCTAAGAACAATCTGAGCAGCATCCTTGTTGTACTTTTTTGACAGTTTCTCAATAATGGGATCCGCGGGCCCACTCTTGATAAAAGTTACAGGAGTTAGCGAGGCATAAGCTTCCACGAGAATACCATTCTTTTGGCAGAAGTCTGTAATTCCAGGAGATTGATTTTGCAAGTATAGACTGTGTTCGATTTGATTGACGGCAGGCTTCTCGATCGAGCCCCCAGAGCTCTCAGCTAATTTGATGAGTTTTTCAAGATCCTCAACCTTGAAATTGCTCACACCGATACTGCGCACTTTGCCTTGCTTTTTGAATTTGTTCAGCTTTTTCCACGACTCTTCCAGCGAAACTCCTTGGGGGAGAAAGGGAGCATGAATAAGATATAGATCCAGATAATCTACACCCAGTTTCTCCAAACTGTCGTCCAAGGCCTTTTCAGGATTGGCGATATGAGGTAAGATCTTATCAGTAATAAATAGTTGTTTGCGATCGATTCCTGAACGTTTGATGCCCGCTTTGATTTCTGGCTCCGTATTATAAACCTCGGCAGCATCGAGATGTCGGTATCCAACTTTGATTGCATCTTCAATACTTTTAACCAGCTCTTGATCAACTGGTGCATTACTATCCGATTTAAACCAACGGGTACCAGTCCCAAACGCGATAGCAGGTATTTTCAACCCGCCGCTTAAAGTGAAGGTAGGAACTTTCGATGCCAGAGTTTCGTCAAATTTAGACATTTTTCTTATGATTGAATATATCTCTATAAATGCAGAATATGAAATCTAATTTCGCTGATTATATACACCTTTGATTACAAGATTACTAATATATAGGTCCCACTCTTTGAGGTGGGTTTGCAAAAAAGTAGTTGCGATGACGTCATCCACCCCCACCCAAAATCCACCTTGTCGTGCTTATCGGAATAGAAGATAATAACAATAACCGGTCCGATTCTCGGATAGTGGATATGGGGAATCTGGCACAATGATCTCAATTCACCCATTGGTGGTGGAGCTATCTGTAGACAGACGTTTTGAAACACAATAATGTCAACTTATTGTTGCAATAACTCCTCCATCTAATGGATATAGAGATGATTATCACATATTCCATCTACATTCTTCTTCGTCGTTATTGATGAGAGAAAAATATCGCTACAGACTAATAAGTTGCAGTTGTCTTTTTGCTTCGACTGTATTGGATCACCATCATTTTTGTGTTATCGCGCGCCGCGTTATCGTTGCTCTTGACAACGACGAGAGGAAAAACACTAGCGCGATGAGATGAGCACAGGGTTTGTAAAGAGAAATGGCTGTGTCCGCCGCCATCCCTTGACGCGTCGTCTCAGGAAAACACAAGGATTTTTTTATTCCTCTATTTTTAAATTCTCAGTTCAATGGAAGTACAGAAAAGAACCCCACACTTGGCGGATATAACTCCTCCTATGAGGCGCTCCTCACGACAGGAGGCTAAGCTTGAAAAACTCAAATTAGCAGCCGAGCAGGCTATCAAACAAGAGAAGAAGAAGAAAACTACTACTGCCACCACTACCGCCGCCCCCAAACCATCCAAGGCAAAGCGGCCTGTGTCAGTTTCCGAACCTACATCCAAGGCTAAAGCAACTAATGGGACGTCTACAAAGGCAAAGAAGGAGCCAGCCAAGAAAGCAGCTGAGGTTAAGACACAAAATGGTGTCGCACCCAAGTCAACCAAACGCAAGAGTTCATCAGCATCTCCAGAAGAACCCGCCCCCAAGAAGGCTTCCAAAGTGGCAAAAGCAGAACCTGGCCAAGCCAAGTCAGAATCAGGTGCTAAAACTCTTGAGGTTGGCTCTCTTTTGCCTAATGTCGAGCTTGTGGACCAGGATGGCCAATCTGTGAATTTAAAAAAGATTGCCCGAGAATCTGGCAAGACAATTGTTCTTTTCGGTAAGTTGACACTACAAGAATGTAAAAATAAAAAAACACCGAGCTAACGTGGAATGTGAATAGCCTATCCAAAGGCAAGTACTCCAGGCTGCACAAAGCAAGCTTGTGGTTTCCGTGACCATTATAAGGATTTTGAAAAGGGCAATGCTCTTGTTTTTGGAATGTGAGTGTGGCATTTTTACTTGATTAAATTATACAAAACAATGTTAACTAAACTGTTCAATTAGCTCTGCGGACCCCCCTAAGGCTCAAAATTCCTTTAAGACTAAGCAAAGCCTTCCGTACCAGTTGCTATCAGACCCAGAGTACAAACTCATAGGACCCTTGGGTGCAAAGAAATCTCCCAAGGGTGTTGTCCGATCTCATTGGATTTTCAAAGGTGGCAAACTTGTCGAATCTGCAGTTGGAATCTCCCCAAACAATTCCTTCACTAATGCGCTGTCAAGCATCTAATCTAGTTTATATATATATATATATATATATATATATATATATATTTAGCTAGTTTGTTTGTTTCCCTTTGTACTATTCTCGAGGTATCAATGTCTCTGTTTTTGTTGACATTCGCGTGTATTTGATGGTTGTGTATGTACTCTTTTTTTTATGTATTGTATCACTAGTTACTCTTTAAACGTTACCAAACAATTTTTTTGTCAAGCCTCGGCCCATCTAATTCACACAATGGGATACTTTATTTGATCCATCCTCATCAACATGAAAGGAGTTTGCTACCGATATTACAGAGAGATTTGGCCCCAGAGCCAGGCGTTGACGTCATTTCAGCGATGGATCAAATCTCGACATTTCCCCACACATTTCTTGACAACCATGGCACCAGCACCAGGATCAGAGCCCAGTAACGGCGATGACACAAAGAGTTTGAAAGATATAATATTCCCCACTAAATACACACAATGTTTGCCTGCAGATGATAAATTATCTTCAATTGAGGTTGCAAAGACTGCCAGTGCAGAATTACTTCGAGCCCCCCGACAAGTAAATGAATTCTACTCATGGGTACCACCTGTCGAAAGGAAAAGCTTTGCTGGTGAGAACCTGCCTCCTACCAGCTACTTATTGGCCATTTCTCCTGCTGCATCCGAAATTCTTGGAATAGATTGGAAAAGAGAATTCAACTCAGATTTCTTCAGGGATGTTGTCAGTGGAGTCAAAGTCGTTGAAGATGACAAGAAAAATATATATCCATATGCTCAGGTGTATGGCGGATACCAGTTTGGCCAGTATGCTAGTCAACTTGGAGATGGCAGAGCTGTGACTATCTTTGCGACAGGAGATGAAAGCACCAAAAACTCACCCTACTATGAGATCCAGCTCAAGGGAATTGGAAGGACTCCATTTGCTAGATTTGCGGATGGAAATGCAGTACTCAGATCGAGTCTTCGTGAATTTCTCATTTCTGAAGCTTTGGGCGGCCTCGGAATGATGACGACCCGTGCTCTCTCGATTTCTCTGTTACCCACATCTTATGCTAAGCGAGAGAGAATTGAACCCTGCGCTATTGTTGCAAGAATGGCTCCAACCTGGGTTCGGTTTGGAACGTTTGACATCTTTTCAATGCGTAGAAGCTATTCCAATGTACGCAAATTGGCCGATTATGTCATTGACAATGTCTTTGACGGGCAAACATCTTTGGCAAATTGGAACGACCTTCCACCTGGAGTGGACATAAAATCTCTTCTCTCTAGCAATGATTACGAGTCTCTACTTGATAACCGATATAAACGACTCTTCTGCAAAATAACTGCAATGACGGCAGTTTCATGTGCCCAATGGCAGGTGTATGGATTCATGAATGGGGTGCTTAATACGGACAACTCATCTATACGTGGATTATCTATGGATTATGGTCCCTTTGCGTTTATGGATACTTTTGACCCTCTGTATTCACCAAATCATGATGACGGCACATTACGATATTCATACAGAAATCAACCAACAATAATGTGGTGGAATCTGACCAGATTAGCAGAGGATTTTGGTGAATTACTAGCAGCAGACAAAGAACTTGTTGATAGTCCCGAGTTTATCAAGAATCCGTCTCCAAAAGATGAAGCTCAATCGGAACAGTTTTCCAAAGATGCACTTAAACTAATTGAAGAGTCTGGGAATTTTTATCAAGCTTTACATAAAGAATGTCTCATTGAAGGGTTTCGCAAGCGTCTAGGGTTTGTTACATCACAGGAGAAAGACTTTTCCAAAATCATTCAGCCACTTCTTCGGATGCTTGAATTTCAAGAGATTGATTTCCACCGCTTTTTCAGACTTTTGGGACACATTGAATTATTTCCCCGCCGACAGTTAGATGATGACTATTTGCTATCTGAATCTGATCATTTCTTTACACCAGATAAGCAAAAGAATCGAGACTTTGCTAGTAAACAGGAAATTGTTGATTGGCTCAAGACCTATCAAGAGAGGCTTAAAGCTGAAGGTAGTACTGATGATGAAGCACGACGCGAGCGATGCGATGCAGTCAATCCGAAATTTGTGCTACGAAGTGCAGTGCTGAGCGAGCTTGAACAAAAAGTTTACGATTCCGTTGGGTGGTTCAAGCTACAAGAACAACTGCGGCGGCCGGAAGAGGAGGAATTACCATTTGAGAAAATACTAGAGACGGTATATGCAAGCTCCAACTATGCTAAAGCGTCAAAGGAGATACATGTTGTTCTTTACATGGCCTTACATCCATTTGATGAAAAATTGGACCCTGCTACAGCCTCACTTTACGTCCCTGGAGGATTAAGCAAAGAAGAAGGCGAGCAGGCTGTTTTGGACTATGAGAGATTCAGTCAAGAACCTCGTCCTCAAGATCGCTGCGCTCAAGCTTCTTGCTCATCTTGAAAATGTAGTTGTAGTAGTAATGCCATACATTCCATTTAATATATACATGCAGTTACAAAAAAGCTTTGATTGGGATTGCTTCCGTAGGGGATTGAAAGATTGAGTACTTCGTTACCTTCCTTGAAAGTGGATTGGAGATGGGAACGAAAATAGAAAAACACACACACCTGACATCTTTTAGCGAGCACATCAATTACGAGGTAGCAAACTAAGAGATCATCGCCAAACACAACAAAAAACAAAACAGAAAAGGAGGGAAAAAAAAAAGAGGGAAGAACAAAGTCAGATAAAAATGAACATTTTTCGGTTTCTAGGTGAGTAGTGATTATAAAATTCCCGATAACCTGTGGGGCTCTAACACATTGACATTGCAATCTAGGCGATCTGGCGCATTTGGTTAGCATATTCATATTGATTCATAAGATCCATTTCTCCAAGTCATGTTCAGGTCTTTCTTTCAAATCTCAGCTGTTATACTCGATTGTATACATCACTCGGTACCTTGACCTTTTCACCAGCTATGTTTCTCTTTATAATTCTTTGATGAAGATATTCTTTATTGTGTCGTCTCTGTATATTATATATCAGATGAGGGTTGTTTGCAAGCCAACTCGGGATCCTAGTAACGATACTTTGCGGATCGAATACTTATTGGGTGCCTCGTTTGTATTGGCACTCATCTTTAACTACAAGTTTACACCTTCAGAGGTAAAGACGGAGAATGATTTCAGCGATTATAAATTTTTTTGACTGGATTCGTTTAACTGACTTTTTTTTTTTGCGAAAAAACAGATCCTATGGTCTTTCAGCATTTGGCTTGAAGCGTTCGCTATATTACCTCAACTTTTCCTCCTACAAAGAACAGGGGAAGCAGAATCCTTGACGGTACATTATATAGCCGCTTTGGGTTCTTACAGGGCGCTATATCTTTTTAATTGGATTTATCGTTGGTTCTCAGAGGGTCATTTCGAGCCCATATCTGTCTTTGCTGGATTGATTCAAACTGCTCTCTATTCGGATTTCTTTTACATTTACTATTCAAGGGTTTTAAAGGGTAAGAAATTCGAATTACCTCAATAAGGGTAATCCCTTCAATAGACTAGGAATATTAATAATATCATTATATGCTTCCCCTTGCTCTTCTTTGATAAAAAAAAAAATGTACGCTAGTTGACAAATAAAGAAGTTATATATTATTAGATCCACGCTTTATAAATTACAATGTGGAAGTAATGGAGAGAAAAGGAAATCTATTTACAAAATAATAAATCTAATCATGGGTTCCCTGTGCAGTGGGGGCGGGTTGGTTTAATTTGGTTGAAACCCCATGCTCTTTGGATCGCTTCTCTTCTTCTTCTACTGCTATTTGCCAGTGTTCCTTCTTTGGTGGCTTGTGAGCCGACGACTCCTGTCCAGCAACTGAAGCGGCCACTGCAACTAAAATAAGAACCACAGTCAACGTTTGGGCATAGACTCGAACTTGGACAATCTTTTGCTGAGCATTCATGAACCGGTCACGCCAAATAAGTAAAGATGATATACCAACTCCGAGAGCCCATCCACCCCCAATAACTTTATATGTGAAGTAGATGATTAGCGGAAGAATAAGGCAAAAAGTCAGGTTTCTAACCCCACTTACCAGAATATTTATTCTCTATGAATTTATCCCTCAAGTATTCAGAAGTACTCTTGTACTTGTCTTGCTCCTTTTTTTCTGCTGCCTGTTGACGAGCATAGTCATTATAGCCGGTGTACTCACGATTGACTGCCAGCGTGGCCTTCTCGGCACCAAACACACAGAAGGCACTAGCAGCAGAAATCACCACAGCAGTACGTGCCATTACTGGGAACTTTGCGTAAAAATTGTACTTCCTTTGAAGCCAGGCATTGCCGGCAAGACCCAGGGCTAAACCAACGGAACCATATCCCAAAGCTCCTCTAGTAAGAGCTTGGGTATAGTCCCGTTCTTCTTCAGGTGTCATCTCCTTCATTTTGGCAAATATATAATAATCAGTTTCCTGCTCCTGATTTATCTTATTATTAGATCTTCTTTTTATATATCGCAAAGTCGTGCCATGTTCAAAAACTCCGATTATGCAAGTATTGCCCAATCTGGTACGTCACCGTTTCAGGCAAGCAAGCAGGGTAACTGATGAATTTTTTCATGAGATCGCCCGCCGCATTGAAAAATTCGGAAAGTTTTTGTTGCCATGGCAATTTGTGCCAATAACAGAAGAGGCGGGTAAAAATCTCGCAAGGTGATGAAAGATCATACTAGCTGGTAAAGTTATAGACATTTAGATCTTTGACCCCCTTCTTCCAATGACATGCTAGTCTTCAATGTCTCTGCCACTTGGTCTAATCATCTAATCCACAAAGTCCCTCCCTCGATTGGTTTATTATGAAGGTAGCAAATATTCTGTTGTCTCCTTCTCATTGGCTATCACTTTTCCAAGGTAATTTCAGCCTCGTGTTCTGGGGTTTTTCAGCAACCGTTTCAGTTGTTTTCGGGAAATTGTATGCTTTGACAAGGGAAAACTACTTCCTGCCAGACCAGTGTCATATTTCCTGAGTCATGTGGCGCCACGTTTAAAAATATCCAATCCTAATGTTATACAAGCTGAGTTGTCTGTTACTACATAGCAGCGGGCCAAGAACACTTTGCTCAAAGGGGTTCTTAGTTTTAGCCAGACGTATCTCAGAGGACGTGTAACTGTGTCGTGAGTAGGAGCAATACTCTCAATTCGAACCGTTTGATATACTATTGATACAGGCCAGCAGCGTTACAAAGACTTGCATCAAGGTTCAATGTTGGATAAGTGCCATCCTTTCTATCATCTTAGAGACTGCGAAAATTTCACTGCGGGACTGCAAAGAGAAGGCTCATAACCATGCATTCTTTGGCATCATAACACAATCCTACATGAAAATTTCAGACTTCTGACCGCTTTGCCAATAAAATATCCCGGATTATCGAGAGCCTAAAATCTCTATGTCAAACAGCGACTAACACTGATCCTGATGGTATCTATCCTGGACTTTTTTTCCCAGAGTTTGGCGCGCGGAAGATGTCAACTAAAACTATAAAGACAAAGGTTTCCATTGCTCTCTGCAGATCGATAAATTCCCTATCCGACGGAGCTCAAGACGACAAATTTCGACCAAATCTCTCAACTACAAGCCTTCTGGATTAATGTTCTTGACTTGCCGCTATTCCTGTCGTAGTAGGTGGGGAGTAAAATCCTTTTTCTCTCGAGGATAGGCCACACCTTCACGAGTGGGTAACGCAAAGCGTTCAGCGCTTCCACGGCCGCGGTACCTCCTACTAAAGGTCTACTTTCGACACGAAAAGAGGATGGAGCTCCAGATTTGGTTTGCTTTCTGTTTGACCGCCATGACAGAACCTTCAGAGAACTAATTCAAATATGCTGGTAGACGTTAAGATGGGTGTCTAATTCAACAAGTTGAGACATGTTCGCGAACAATTCATCAGTAACATAAGTCTTAAGCAGGATGGCGATCTTATCAGCTTGTTCGCGTCTGAAAATATTCCATGCGGGAATCTTCCTATTCTATTCATGAAATCGTTTTACTGTTGTGGGCAATCAGGTTTTGATATAAGAATATAGGCAGGCCTCATATCTTTAATTGAGGAGTGAAAACGATCCCTAATCATTTGCAACTCTTCAAGCTTCTTTGAACTACCACGCCCAGTAATAACTTGTATTACAGATGGGGTTTTCTGCTAGATTTTCAAGGGTTTCGAATACTTATGGCTGTTTGTCCTCACCTGTCTTGAAATTGCACCACAAGGCGATAGGTTCGCTGGACTATCTGAATTCTCTGAAGCTATGAGAAAGAATCCAATCTGAACTCACTATCAGTAGACAAACTTTTAATGATTGAAGATTGTACTGCTTTTCTTCTCAATTATAAGATTTGAGAACTTGCTTTATATTTGCTTAGGTTTTTCGTGGTCCTTTTCGTCAATGGAATAAATTTATGAAACGAGTTGAAAGACGTCCTAGGATCAAGCTTGTGCCTTGTCGATTTCAAACATTATATACATGTTTGCTCAGAGAAAAAGCCTTGCAGGGCTCATAACCTGTGTTTACTTTTTGGTTCCATATAAGCAATATAGGATCGAGAACTCAACATCAGGTTATGGTCCCCGCATGCTTTCTCGCCTGCTTATGGAAAGACTTCTGATCGTTCACAATGGAGAGTTCAATAAAAGAAACTGTGTTTATTTTTGGTCCCAATACTGACATGTTTTAAAAAACTCTGAGTGAATATAGAACCTCATTCTTTCTTTTAGCTGAATAGCAATAAAGGTCTATATAAGTCATGTGCTCATAAGTGGCTGCTACTATGTCGACATAAAGAAGCGTGCAGGGCTCATAACCTGTGAGATTTTTTTGTTGTCATGAGTGATGCAGGAATAACTCCCGCCCCAGTGGGATTACTTTACTCTGTACAACTCGCAGCTGCCGAGAAGCAAGAGTAACCTTGTTGAAATGGTCGACGCCAATGTTCCGAAGCATAAGACGAATTGCGCCTTGAAAAAGCTCGGTCTCAGGCGGCAAACGACTGACTACTCGACTTAGAGCGGGTTCCAGTCCTCCTCAGTCCAACTGTAGACGCGGGCGTTGTTTAGTAACGCCCAAAA
This sequence comes from Trigonopsis cantarellii, assembly GCA_030574495.1. Classification (NCBI taxonomy): domain Eukaryota; kingdom Fungi; phylum Ascomycota; class Trigonopsidomycetes; order Trigonopsidales; family Trigonopsidaceae; genus Trigonopsis; species Trigonopsis cantarellii. The sequence continues at coordinate 40,433 of JAJMFB010000038.1, forward strand.
GACTTGTTGATCCTCCTCTTGTCGCATTAACAGATTCAATATGTCTAAATTGCCAGTATAAAGGTGAACCTGAGAAAAGGGCCATCCCAGAAACTGGCTGCAGTTGGGCAAAATCTCCAAGAGATACGACTGAGAGACCCCCAAACCCGACATCGTGGTTTTCTCGAACTTGTCGCAAGCGGGCATCAACCATCCGCAGAAGAGCAACGATGATTGTCGACGCATCATCCAGGAACAGCACTCGTGCCCCGGCGAATTTGTTCCGAATAGCAGTGTGAATGACTCCTTCCCTCAGGAGAGTAACATTTCGGGCCTGGGACAGCAACAATAAACTGTGAATTGTTTGCCCGTTGCAATTGAGAGCTGCAACCCCTGTAAACGCTGCCACCTGGGCAACCAAATCAACATCCTGGTCGCCCGCCAATGCTTCACGCATTCGTTGGAGCAAAAACGACTTTTCCGTTCCAGCTTCGCCATGTATTATAGCCAATAGCTGCTCTTCCCTGTTTATTTTCTCGACAACGTCGTCGAGAATTGCTTGTTGCATTTTTGAGAAGTAATTGAGTTTTTGTTTACGTTTTTGACGCGAAATTTGAATGTGTTTTTCTATCAAGGCTGACTAAAACACTGGAAATAGCGGTGCATCGACTGCCCCAGGATGATTCAACGCCTCAGCACCCACATTCTCGTCCTCCCCAGCAATCAGATCAGCACAGTTCATAGGATTGAGCTCAGCGGCATTGAGGGCATCATCCGAATTATTTTCCAAGGGCTCAATGACCTCGATGTGCAGATCAGCCACGAACTAATCAGGAATATAACTGCATGATCACTCAATTCTCGCTCACTAGTTGAATATTGAAAATAGAATCTAGGTTTACAACATAACTTATTCCTCGAGACGCTCTCGACTTCTCGAATCATGGCCATGGTTTTCGGCCCTCGTTTTTGCAGATCCTCCAAGGGTACCGGGTCCGTAAGAGCCAGATCCTATATCCTTCTGACTCTGCTCAAAGCCACGTAAACAAGAACAGGCCATTTGGTATCCTTTGGTAATGTAACTACTGCACGAGGCAGAGTTAGGCCCTGGCTTTTATGAATGGTCATTGCATCAGCATTGGCCAGAGGGAACTGCCATTTCCGATAGGTAACGTTTCTGTAAGTAAGAGGTGCCGATGTTCTTGATATTGGGATCACCTTGGGATCATGATCCCAGTTATGAGGCCCATTGTAGTTGTCCAAGTGGACCAAAATCTTTGTAACTGGTCCAGGAATTTCCGGTTGAACAAAGGCGACTACTTTTCCAAGAGAACCGTTGACAATTCCATGCTCGAGAGACAGATTTTGCCGGACCATAACTCGAGAACCAATGCTGAGATTCAAAACAGCAGACAACTCACACTGTTGGCGAGTAGTCATGAGTGATGCAGGGATAACTCCCGCGCCAGTGTAGGTTGCTTTACTCTGCACAATTCGCAGTTGCCGAGCAGCAAGAGTGACGTTGTTGAAGTGCTCAACGTCAACGTTCCGAGGCATAAGACGAATTGCCCCTTGAAACAGCTCCGCCTCTTCGGGCGGCAAACGACTGATTACTCTACTTTGCAGCAGATTCCAATCCTCCTCTGTCCAATTGTAGACGCGGGCATTATTTAGTAACGCCCGAAAGGATTGTTGATCCTCCTCTTGTCGCATTATCAGATTTGATCGATAAACCTGTCTAAATTGTCGGTATAAAGGTGAACCGGAAAAAAGGGCCATCCCAGTAACACTGGCTGCAGCTGGGCAAAATCTCCAAGAAGTACGACAGAGAGGCCTCCAAATACGACATCATGGTTTTGTCGAACTTGTCGTAACCGTGCATCAACCATCCGTAGAAGAGAAACGCTGATTGTAGATATTTCATCCAGGAACAGCACTCGTGCCCCGGCGAATCTGTCGCGAATGGCAGTGAGGGTCGCTCCTTCCCTCAGCGGTGTAACATTTTGCGCCTGGGGCAGGGACAATAAACTGTGAATTGTTTGCCCGTTGCAATTGAGAGCTGCAACTCCTGTAAACGCGGCCACCGGGGCGACCAAATCAACAACCTGATCGCCCGCCAACGCTTCACGCATCCGTTGGAGCAAAAACGACTTTCCGGTTCCAGCTACGCCATGTATTATAGCCAAAAGTTGTTTTTCTCTGTTTATTATCTCGACAACGTCGTCGAGAATGGCTTCTTGTTCCTCGTTTGGCGCTTGCATGTTGTATGTTTACGTGTTTTTGTTTACGTGTTTTGGGAGAATATTTACTTCATTTACTTCATTTTATTATATATCAACAGACTAACTAGAACAAAGGAACTAGCGGTACATCAACTGCACCAGGATAATCCAACGCCTCAACACCCACATCTTCGTCCTCCCCAACAATCAAATCAGCAAAATTGACCTGATTGGGCTCATCAGCGTCAAGTGCATCGTCCCAGTTATTTTCCACTGGCTCGATGACATCGATGTGCTGGCAGCCACAAACTCATCGGGAAGATGCCGATCGAATCGGAATCGGAAGGGAACTTGCAATTCGTGAAGTTGAAAAGCCTGGACCCAATCTAATCCGAAATCTTCCTCGATGTTTCTCCAGGTAACCTTCAGCAAACACTGTATCTGGCAAAACAGAGGATCTTCAGCATCAGGCCGGGGCATTGGCACCGGCTTCACAATAATAGTCCTCTTTGGTGGGTTTCGAGGAGCAACCCATGTATTGCGCACCCACCGATAACCCGAACTAATGAGTGCTTCAAGACTCATATCAGCCAGATCCTCCGAACGACGACTATATCGGTCCCGAGTGTTGGATCCAAGGTTCCGCTGGTCCTCCTGGTTAGCATCCTCCTCTTCATCGAGGCCAACATGCTCATCTTCTTCACCGAGCATCTGAAGGCGCACAATGGTGAAGGTGTTTTTTACCAACCCGAAGTTGAGAAGGCTGTGAAAAGCCTGCTGAGCACCAATCTTGGCGTATTTGGTCAGTAGAATGATAAACCGACAGTAAAACCGATTTACAGTTTCATCTGGGGTCATTTCCTCTCGTAGACGCGTGATATCCAGGTCATTGGGCCCATGTTGACCCGATTTGGAGACATACTTTGTAATATACTCCAAAATCATTGACATACTGACAATGGGCTGCATGTCAAGATTACCCCGCCATGTTGAAAGCATGGATCGGGGGGCGGCAGCAACATATTCGGCGTCAGCAGGCCGTTCAAACAGCCATCGATGGCGCCCTCGATGATCCCGACCCACATGCCCAATTGGGTTAGCGGCAAATGGGTAGCCTTGGCTGCAAACAAAGTTCCCCTGATAGCGGACTCGACAGTATTGGGAACAAACATGAATTTGACAGGCGGAAACAAGCTCCCCCACATCCTGATCGAGAGGAACTACTCCCAAGCGCCGTGCACAAGGATGACCGAGCCGGGCTGGTTCCACCGGAAGACTAACCGGCTCAACTATCCCCCGGAAATAAGCAGACAATTGATCAGCATTTTGGCGGTTGTTGACATCCAGTTGACTGATATCTGGACCATCCTTAATCCATACCAAGACGTGCCAATGAGCCGAGCCCCGCTCCTGCCATTCAACCCGGCCCCAGTAATCCTCAGCCCCTCGTAGCCCGCGGTGCTTTTTGTAAAGTATGATGTCATGAACCAGTCAAAGCGCCGCTGGATGTTGATATTTTACGTCTTCCATTATTGCGTTCTGTATTCTTTTAATATTCTGTTAGTTTTCTAGAATATATTTATTCTGATTATAGATAGTATGGCAACCAAAGTAATAGTACAATTAGGAAGAAAAACAAATATGCAAAAACAACAAAGTTACCCAATGACTGTAGCAACAGAAGCTCACTAAATTAGTGATGTTCCTTTCTAAAATAATTTTATGCTAAACTATTTTAGTCAGGGTAACACTAAAAACGATATTTCTGTTTTCTTCAGCAGGGTAACTAAGTATACTCATTTTAACACTGGAGAACCTGAGCGACAATGTTCGGATACTCGTAGAGATTATCCGAGTTGCGAGGCGGATCCATGTCCCCAGCATATCGGCGGGCTTCTCTGCATACGCGGTGGAGCTCAGGCCAATGCATATCTGCCGCAGACAAAGTCAAAAGAAGGTGTGGCGCGCCTCGAGCTCTAATTATAGACATGAGATCATGGCGGCGACGCTTCCAAAACGGGATTAGGCCAGGCACTCGACCACCAATTGAGATAATCTCCTGGGCTAGCTCCTGCCGCCCTCTCTTCAAACCGGTCTTCAATGTCAGCCAGCCTAAGAGCCAACTGCTGCCTGCGCATCAGAAATCCACCAACCATTTCGATCAACCGCTCCTTCACCCGAGTCTGCCAAGCCCAAAAACCAAACTCAAAAGACAAGTTAAATCTTCCGTCATGAAACCTGCAGAGATGATGAAGGTATTCTGAGATGTTGATCCGGGCATGGCGATTAACGTGGTTAGCAAAGTCGCCATTCCCATCTGGGAATAGTTGGGGGAACAACAAAGACAAATATCCCACTGTCTCGAACGGTTTCAGCACAACCAGTTCGCCCTCTTGAGTTTGGGCTATAGCCTGCGGCTGGGGCCCATCCCCATACGGTTGCGCTAGAGGCGATTCAGCATAGTACGGGAGCAACCGAAGATAGGCCTGCCACTCCTTTAGGTCGCTCACATTAACTGTTTGGACCCTTAGCAGTACCCGCTGATCACGCACATTATGAATGTCCCGCCAACTGTCAAAGCTAGCATTGACAAACGGGGTGACGAAACAAGCATCCAGAAACCGCTGGTTCCCCGTATTCCGAAAGGTCTTCATTTTGAGGAAATATCCCCGGAGCAGCTGAATCTGCGGCCGGTAAATCTGCGGCAAGTCGGTCAAAGGCCCGGGATTAATGTCGTTATTCCAGTGTTTAGAAAACTGGTTCCGGCCCCGCCTTCTGTGTTGGGTATAGCACCGGTCGCAGACAGCCATGTTGCCAACTCGGGCAACCTTCGAGAGGCTCAATTTCCAACACATTGAGCATCGCTCCAACCACATAAGGTCAAGACAAGCTTGTAATGCTTGGGCAAGACCGCGCTCATTGCCAGTTTTCCTCTGGCGGCTCTTATTTCTGAGAGTTGCAGCCTAGGTAACAACGGGTTAGCTTGGTTTGCATTTGAGGTAAGTACAAACACTTACATTTACAAGTCTGCAGTTTAAACAGTTATTTAAAACAAAGTCGCGGAAGGGACCCAATTCCTCAGGGTCGATTTGCCCATGACAAGTGGTGCACTCCATGATTACAGAATGATCTACGTTGTTTGGGGTTCTTTCAACGTCAATTGCAAGAGAGCAGGTGGCAGGCTACGGCCCGGATAGAAGGTTGAATGCGTGAACCTCTCTACAGTGTGGCGAGATCTACAAAAAACAAGTACTAGAACGAAAACGGGAATTTATTCGACACTAACAACATCTTCTTCTTCGTCATCGCGCCCTGCTGCTCGAGGGCTACAAAATGAGGGTAGACCTGGGCCAAGCGCGCAATTTGAGCTTCATTGCTTGCCCGTTGGAGGTCCCCAATATATTTTTTTCGGATGTCTTGCATCCGAAAAAAGGGTTCGTAACCCCCGTAGTCATTTATGAGCAGCATTCCAGTCAGAAAGTGTTCAGCAAACTCGACATTTCGGGGGAATAAAGATGTACTTTCTTCGACTCTAAATAAAGTTAGTAATGCGCTATGCCTAAATTGATCGATTAAACTTACAAGTCATCTCCCACAAGTTCTCTAAACCAATTTTGGTCATTGGGAAGGACCACACGACTGACTACCGTAGCAATGGCGTGGCGGATCGGCCCGGCAGTCCAAGCTTCACTGCACACCGCCTGCCACGCCTGGGCCGGCCAGTTCCGGTCCATCTCCTCCTCCAACCTCCTGCGACGGCGCTGCTGGACCCGGCCGTTCGCATAAGGTCTTTCGACCGTCACTACAGGGCGATGATGCCGCTGAAGGTGGGCCAGCAGCCTCATGATTTCGACAGGTCCGGTCGCATACCGGACACTGCGTCGCAAGGGGGAGGATCATAATAGCCATTTGCGGTGGAGTTGTCATGATTGTTTTATGATGGAGGTGTTTAGTCCATTATATACTCCATCGTAAAGCCATGGTACCTGCAAATCAAATAACAATTATGATTCTCCCTCCTGCGACAGAGTGTAGAATGGATTAAACACTTTTATACGTTGTCTTGGGGTTGGCAAGCCGACGCATGATTGGTCTTTTGTTGGTGATTGGGTCCATATTTTTCGGGGTTCTGGGCATTTCGACTCAGCAAAAGAAAGTGCAAACTTTTAGGCAGATCTAGTGACAGTTCATGTTTGCAGCAAATACCCCACTGAAATATGCAGCAGGATTTGACGAAATTTTTACCATGGATTCGACGTACAAGACAAACCAGTACAAAATGCCGTTGTTCCATGTGGTTGGTGTTGTTGATATTTTACCTCTTCCATTTTAGGTTCTGTATTCTTTCAAGTTCTGTTAGTCTTTTTTTAAAATATGTTTTATTCTGATTGTAGATAGTATGGCGACCAAAGTAATAGTACAATTAGAAAGGAAAACAAATATGCTAAACAACAAAGTTACCCAAGACTAATAGCAACGGAAACCCTAAAATAATTTTGTGCTAAACTATCTTGTCAGGGTAACACTAAAACGATATTTCCGTTTTCTTCAGCATGGTAACTAAATATACACATTTTAACAGGTGTGACCAGCCATCTTCAGATTTTTAGTATTGCATTTGCTTTCCTTTCAAACGAGCGGGAAGCCAACTTCAAGTGGGCTCTGACAATTCTCAGACAGTTGCTTGGCCATATATTGGACCACACCGTCTATATCACAGATAGGGATATGGCCTTGCGAGATGCTATGAATTCTGCGCAGGCCAGGGAACCTCGGATGTATTCGATGGTAGTTGTAGTGTTCAATAGTAGAGACAAAACGAGCAAGACGAAGGGGGAATAGCAGACGGACGACGGAAGTACTGTAGTGATTGATGGTCTGTTCGAACATGGATAAAAGAACCTTCGACAAGATGTTTCCATTCATCTAAGGCAATAACAATGGCGAGAATTTCGCGCTCCTGAGCAGAATAACGGCACTGTGCAAGTGTGATTATTTTGCTAGCATAGGCAATAGGACGGAGAATATTAGTTCTTGACATGATTGTGTTTGTATTGACTTTAAGTCCATGGTCGATATCCGCCATCGTCGTTTGCGGTTTGACCACCGAGGTTTGATGGATGTTTGGGTTATGGTAAGATCTCTGAGGAAACCTTTGAGCAGTTTAATATGATCGGTCTGCGATCATAGCATAACGGTATGTGGAATCGAATGAGGGATTAGGGTTGTCGGCTAACTTCATTTCAACCGCTTGTCTGGTAGGCGGTTTCAGGTTTCGCTTCAAAAATGTTAAACCGCCCATATTTTCGGTAACATACTGCGGTCCTAATGCCCGGGTAAGGTTTAAAAGATTTCCACATATTCTCCGACATTTCTTGTTTGTCGAAGTCTAAACCACCGATCATGAAGCTGTTCGTATTAATCGGGGGGTAAGAACCTTAGTTTAATGCATTTTGACAAAGTCGGTCCACGATTGCGGAGTGCCTTCCGAAGATTGTTATGAGCAAATTGAGACGCATCAGTGTCGATGAAGAAAGGTTGGGAAAAATCAGGCAAGTAAGAAGACGGGGCCGAGATAGAAGATGTTTGATGGCCGTGAAGGATATTTTAGCTTCCGAAGACCAAGTAATAGTAGACCGAGGACGAGGACTACCCAGCTAAATTCTCTCTCTCTTACTAAACTTACCCATATGCTCTGTCTGTCATCATCAATAAGATGGTGGAGCACAAATCTGGCACCGTACTCGACGAGACGCCTTACAAGAAAGCTATTGCTTGGCCGAGCACGAAAAATTTATGACAGCTTGGAAAAAACTTGTGAATTTTCCGTCTGAAGAGAATTACAATGAGAACCTTGAAGGACTCAGACTCAACTTCGGTGGTTACGAAAATTCGTTGACACATCTTGATGCAACCTGGTTATGGGGAAAAGAGAAATTCGTCTCAGGCTAAACGGACAGACATATGCACCTCGACAACAAATCTCCTGTCCCGATGCCTTAATCTGCTTCTTCAAAGATTTGACCGACATTATCTCGAAAGAGTTCAGTGGTGGGGACAAAATGTGCTCGCAGCCTTTTGATTTTCATTGATGTATTGTCGATCTTGGCATCTTCGGCTTTAATGAACTCTTGGCAGAGTAAAACGTCAAAATGGTCGCACGTGACCGCCTAGACCCGCGCTAAGAAAGTTTGTTGGGCTGTTCTAAACTTTAAAATTTTTGCATTGGTTTCAAGGTTGTTTTCCTAGCAGCAGTTAAGATGTCGACTGGTTCACACGTTGTCCAGTGTGGGTTGTCTAAGGTCTGTACGAAGAGGTTTGTGTCTAAGGTCTGTACGAAGAGGTTTGAAGACAAGTTTATGTGCGCTCCATAGTCCACTATGGCATTGACTTTTTTATTGCTAACTTCGATACATAAAACCAAATCAGACATCTCGATAGTATAATAACAGTTTCCTAAGTGCGTTGAGGACACTCCTTTATGCTATGTCCTTTTGTACCACAATTAAAACAGATAATTTCTCCGGTGGAGCGTGCTCCGAGAGTGTTTATCTCCCCGTTCGCGGGCGGTTTAACATCCTTTCCGACTTCGCGCGAGGTTTCCCGGAAAGTTTTTTTTTTGTAAGGGTTCGGCTTTCCGGTGTTAAGTTTTTTGAAAACCTTCTCCTGATCACCGGTTGGCCCGCGTCTCTTTCGCAATCCACTGCCAATAACTTCGCTGCTGTTTTGCCGGCTCAAATTCGCGGACTCTTGATTCCTCGAACTTTTGTTGATTAGAAATCGTTTAGCGATAAATGTAGAATGACGCATTTCATCAAGTCGGCGTTCTGTAGCAGGTCGTCCGTTAGTTTCATGAGATCTAAGTCCCACTACTTAAGATGCTCTACGATACTTGTACTTGGTCCTTGCTTTCTACCAAGTAACTTTAGGAATGCTCCAAACTCTGATCCTTGTTGGATCATTTCGTCGCGAGCCTTTTTCCAAACGGTGTAGAACTCCTTGGTCGAGGCCTCGCATGGTGTGCTCGAACGGCTGTGACCTGTTGACCGCACAAACAAGGAACGAGCATCTCGCTGACGCTCAAATGCCGCCTCCAGTTGAGCAAGGACGAGTCTTACAAGTCACACTCGAAAAGTCCCGTGTTTTTTCCTTCAGTGTAACACGTCGTATCCCGGCGCGTCATTCGCATCATGAACAAGTAGTTAATCGAAGCCAGACGGCGGTTGAAAGATGCTTGAGCCATGCACCGGGGTCTACCCTGCTGTCATACTTTGATGTGCTTAGCGCGCGAGAAAGATGATTGATGTTGAGAACAGAGTCCGTGGTATGTCTGAGCTCCGCTTTCTTGTGGAGCAACAACACGTTTTACAATGAGGGGTACTTGAAGCGTGATGGATTACGAAGTTAAGGGTATTTTCTATATTATTATCTTTATTATATAAGTACATAGTTGTAACAAAGTACCTTCTGTACTTGCCGCCACAGGACCACGTCCTGACTGGCTCTTGCTCGATTCATCTGAGGTAGCCATAGTTATATTGTAAAGGATGTGAACCATCCTCTGCCGCAGGGCCAACTCCCTGTCCGGCAAGTTCTAGTTCGTGTGTTTTCGGGGAAGTCATTTGTATAGTGTAGACTTATATATTCAATTCAGTGCCCCTTCTTAAAATACTATACATCAACTCTATTTATAACCAAAAGTCATAACCTGTAGATTCCTCGAAATCAGAGGAGGAAATCCCTGAGAATCCCGTAAGCCCTTTGACTGAGCCGAAGTCGTCCGACGATAGCCTTGGCCCGGAGTCTAATTGCTATCTCGGTAGCATCGACTCCGAGGTTCTCCAAAGGCGGGCCAATGATCTTGCCATGACCTTCGATAGGCTTTACGGAAGTACTCTGGCTCTACGCTTGGTGGGAAGGAGTAAGGAAATCTAACGCTCGGCGTTACATATATTATAAATAATTGTTATTGCACGTGTGTAGATTGAATATATCTCTAAACTGCCTATCCTCTATTCCGTACTAAAGCACCTCCATTTATACACAATTTTGAGCCTACTGAGACAAACCCTCGGTGACCCGCAACATCAGTCCGCCATTCTCGGCACGATCCATAATCGTCGCCCGATGCCTCGAATACGAGAACTCTAACTAGTACCAACGTACTTCGAGCCACATTCAGTAAGTCCGACAAGATTCTACTACTGGATCTGTCCCTTCTGGACGGCATCACCCTTCTTGGTTGTGGACTACGCTTGGCTAAAAGGAACTAACACGATTGTGTTACAATAGTTATATTTTATTTGAAATTAAGCAACTTGATATATACAAATTATCTCCATCTCTATGTTACACTATGTCAGAAGAACAAAACAAACAACACTCCGTAGCCGGTAGAGCCAAGGGCACGTCCGTTCGCAGCGGCAGGAACGTTGGAGCCTCGAAGGATAAGCGATCTTGAAGATGGTCGAGGGAGAACCGCTGACATTGCAATCGGCTCATTTTTACAACTGTTGTTCCCCAAGGCTTTCGGGAAGCTTAGAAAGTTGAAGATACAGGGGCTTCCGAGTTTTTCGGCAGGCATACAAGCAATCACAGGCAGCTGCAGACATCTTCGATCTCGAACAAAAATCACATAAAAGTCTTTTCTCTGCAGATTCTCTCCCGAGATCCGCAAGCCAAGGTCTCGTAAGCCATTCAAAGGGAAATTAACAATTTAAAATGATAAAGTGGAAGATTCAAAAGCTTTGATTTAAAATTGACATTAATACTGAAGAATATTGACTCTAACTTCATTTTCTTAATAGAACTAAAAGAAATCAAATCAAAATGTCAGCAGAGGAATTTAAGAGGCTACTACTAGACAACAACGCCAAAGAGTTTCCAGTAAAACTCGACAAGGGTGGATCGAACATGCTCTTCAGGAAGAAGACGGTGGAGGACTTCCTTGGTCAACAAGAGGAACAGACCACCAAGCCTGAGGGAGTTGCGGAGCAGGCGGACAAGAAGATAGTGATACTGCTTCGTGCAAGTGTCCATGTCGACTTGGCCACTGCTGTTGCAACTGCCGAAGGTGTTGACACGGCAGCAGCAACATATAAACACATTTTGGATGAATTTTCTGCCGATCCCGAAATGATGATCGCAACAAAAGCGATAGCATTTTACGAGATCGTGGACGATAGGCCAAATATCCTAGAACTCGATAGCCATTTTGACAAAATGGTTAACGTTTTCAAGGAGTTGAAACAAGTCACGAGTACGACTAAGTCGTACGACTATGCCAACAGTCCAGAGAACTTGTTCCTGGATGTAATGGCCTCACTCCTTTCTGTGGAGAAGCTCGGAGACTTCCTTCAAAAGAGATCTACCAAAGACTTCCCGACAAACCCGAAACCTGAAACATCTCCGCCAGCTAGCGAGAGATGCAGCTCGGTCAACAAAACAGATTAACGCGATCTATAAAGATAGAAAAGGTGACTACGAAGATGAAGGCTTACTATGGTGAAAGCTCTTCCTCGCGTGGGCGCGGTAGACCTTCTCAAAGGGGATATCGTGGCCGTGGCAGAGGAGGACGCTGGTCTCCCTACTCCGTGTGCCGGGGAAGGAACAATAATCGTCAGAGTTTTAATAGGACTTCGAGATCACCGGCAAAATCGCCTCAGAAATCTAACATCGATGTAAATAACGTTGATGAATAATGTCAAAACACGAAAGTTCCCAAAATTGCTTCATCTGAACTAAAACTCAAGTTAATTAGGGCATTCCACTATACCTGCTCATTAATATTCTGATTTCAGTATTCTGATTTCAGCTGCTAACAGCTCCATTCTGATTTCCAGGGCGTCAATCCATCCGACTAGGGTTCTTGTGTTCCTATGCAGTAAATAGCGTTGAATCTTTACCCTGTTGAGTCTTTTTCGGGGGGCTGGTGCCGAAACCAAAAAACAGTTCTGAAAAGATTGTTGTGACCAAACAAATGAGTTTGTCCTTTTTTGGTGTGAAAATTGAATGTCGGTTGTGTTTTCGGCGTTGCCGAGTTGTGCCTAACAAACAAAACAAAACAGCTCACATCTGAAGATTGCTCAGAATCAGCATAAAAGTAGTCCTTCTAGTCTTCCTGCTTCGGTTACCGAATTCTTTGAGAATCGTATTGTGCAAGGGGCCATTTAAATTGTTTGTTTGGTTTTCATTGATCCCTTTGCGGAAGTCTTTATTTTGGATTTTTGTATAGCTCTTATGTTTTTTTGCATTGTTTGCCCTCTCCCATTCTTGCACTCGAGTCTGAATACATTCACATTTACTCTTTTCTTTTTTCTTTTTCTTAATCAACTTACACTGAAGCGAGGTTAGTGTAAGTGATATATTTAGCTTTCAATTGTATTTAGGCATGAATTCATTCTATTCAATTTTCTTCTTCGAGATTTATACTGAACTTATTAATTATCATATTCTGTAAGAGAGTCCTCTTTCTCAGCTATTTAAAATGATCTCGGCGAGAGATTCTTAAGTCTAGTCGTCTAGACCTCGTCAACTTGTCACATCCGGTCTAGACCTTGCGACGTTCCGTGAACTATCCCACCTTGTTCATGATGGACTGAAATCATCTTCTCGAATTATCATAAACAATAATTGAGTTTAGTTGCGTAGCACCGTGCGCAGAAGCCCTGCATCCTGCGTAGACTATCGTTGAGGTGCTATTTGCCTTGAGTGTTGTTGTATCAGGGAACGGTAGTATATTATAGTTATGTTGTGGTCATTATGATTATGCTGTTACTTGAGCCTCGACTGCATCTCATTTACGATCTTATGGGCCATATATCATTGTTTTCATTATAACGCAAGGCCACTCATCTTTTTTCTGTCCCTTTTTTTAAGTATGACGAAACTTACTTAGTACTTTGGCTGCGGCCACCGATTACAATGTACCCCGCTGTCATTTAGAAGTTTCGAAATGAAGAATATGAAGTTTGTTTTTTAATTCTGAATCTACTAATTCTCTGTAAATAAAAGAAAAAATCAACATCGCTCAGAAATACATCCGGGATTCTGTCATTGGCAGCACTTGCGAGTACATTATTGCTGTTTGATGGATGACTCGCCCGGGCTTGCAACGGGCTGACCAAAGAGAGAGGTTGCAATAAAGATTACGCAGTACCCCACAAAAAAATATTTAGTCTTATCAGTGAAAAAGGCCCATTTTCATATTTACTCTTGAGAAAATGCCGGATGGTTGGCAAAGCACTGATCACTTAGCGAGTGTGCCTCCGATATCGATTGAAGATGAGGAAGAACTCAAAAAACAAGGTGAAACTGAAGGATCTGCTAACAATGAACCTACAACAAAGCCACCCATTCTTGAGGAAACCCCCGACGATCCCAATGCGGTATGGATGCATTTACGACATACGCTTTTAACATGTCAAAAATATTCTGCTATTGGGTTTACTGGATTTCTTGGGTTGCATGTTATCAATGCTGTTGCCATACCCGCCATTAGTCAGTCAGTTGATGCCACAGATTCGTTTCTTCTTTTAGCCCGCGAGGTCTATCGTCCTTCTTCTCTTCTTGGACCGATACTCATTGGTGGGTCGTTGTCAGTTCATGTTTGTTCCGGCATTATTCTACGTGTTATGAGAATATTCCATGATGTCCGATGGTACGGTCGACGAAAAAGACGGCGAATGTCTTCCTTGGCTATATCCGGTTATTGTTTACTTCCATTTCTTGCTGCGCATTTATATCAAATATTTTTTGGGCCTCGATATGCCTTGTCTCACGTTGCTGCCTCTTCTGATGCTTCATCGTTCTTAGGTACCGCAAGCACTACCGATATAGTCGGCTTCAAATGGATTGCTCATGGATTCTCAAGACTCCCGCGAGTGTCTAGGGTCCTTTACTCATCTTTGGTACTTGTTTCAATGTTTCATGTCTTGAGCGGCATTGGCCGATATGCTGGGCAATCACTCAAAAGACAGCGCAAAATTGCCCAATATGGCTTACTACTGTTTGTGCCCCTGGTCATATCTAGTATACGGACCTACTCTCGATTTGGACGTGTTCGTGGATTTCTAGGGAACGATTACGACTCTCTCTATAGGTTAATGCATCTTTGAATGTAATTAACGTCTGTCTTCACATTCGCGTCAATGCCAATGGCTTACGATCATCATACACATCCCTCTTTGAGTTGATGTTCTTACAACTGCTGTATCATGGCAAGGAAGGTTCTTAGAAGCAAACGAGGTATTCATCGTCGTATACTATACCGATGCGTTCTCATATTTAAGCTCTTTGATATTGAAAAGCTTAAATAAACCTCCAACATTTTGAAGAGACACCATTTCTTCGTTAGGAATTATATCGAAATTTAGCACCTTGTATCATACGTTTATTTACATATCGGATTATTATTTTGTTTTCTTTGTTATGCAGTAAAGTAAATATTGTATTCCAATCAATTATATAGTAACAGCCACAGATGCGATTTGAGATTTCAATTTGACGGATAGTTCATCATGTAATGAACGCTAAGAAACAAAAACTTACGTGCAAACAAACAGACTAAGATATAGAACAAACTGAAAAGTTCAATTAAAAAGAAAACTATAGCTAAATAAATGCTAGTTTAATTCTCTAAAATGATTTGAAAACAGTAATACTTATTTAATTCGCCCAAACTCGGAAAAATTTTCATTAGAACAGGCGGCAGGAATTTTGGATTAAAATTAGAGTTGGAAAGAATCTTTAAGGAAGGCCTCCTCCTCCTTGTTGTGAATTTTCTTGTTACCAGCAGCAACACTAGCACTAGGATCGCGACCAGCATACCGGAAGACCTTGTCGGCATGTTTGGTTTCTTTAAGCAACGTCAATAATCGGGGCTCGACATATAGCCAAGCACCAGCATTAAGAGGCTCTTCCTGAGTCCATACAAGATCGGTAACATTAGGATAAGAATTAATCTCATCTCTCAACTGAGCCCAAGGGAATGGATGAAGTTGTTCAATTCTGATAATGGCTGTGTCATCAATTTTTTCAACATCACGTCTCTTATGAAGGGCTGCCCAGACTTGCCCAGTACATACAATCACGCGTTTGATCTCTTCACGAGGTTTTAAAAAGTCACCATGACCCTCTTCTGGAATAATCCATCGGAAATGAGAATCTCCAGTGAATTCATCAATCTTAGAACGAGCCAAAGGATGTCGAAGAAGTGACTTCGAGAAAAACATAATGAGTGGTTTTCGGAACGCACGATGAATCTGGCGACGAAGAATATGGAACAGATTTGCACCATTTGTGGGATATGCAATTTGGACGTTGCAGTCTTGATGCTGTCTGACCAGCTTGTCCTCTGATGGGAATATTCGAGGATCTTCGTTGGCGAGTAAAAGATATCTCTCCATTCGTGCAGAAGAATGTTCAGGACCTTGGCCATCATAACCATGAGGTAAAGACAGTACTAATCCAGTTCGCTGAAGCCACTTCTGTTCTCCAGAAGCAATGAACTGATCAATAATACATTGAGCGTTATTAGCAAAATCACCAAACTGAGCCTCCCACATAATAAGATTTTCAGGACTTGTCAACGAGTAACCATATTCAAATCCCAGGACACCAAATTCACTCAATGATGAATTTGTGATCAGGAAAGGAGCTTGCTTTTCGGAAACATGTTGAAGAGGTACGTACAAGTCTTCATTTTCTTGATCATGTAAAACAGCATGCCTCTGAGAGAAGGTTCCACGTTCCACGTCCTGACCTGAAACTCTGACATGAATTCCTTCTTGCAACAAAGACCCGAAAGCTAGAGCCTCACCGGTTGCCCAATCAATATTCTCCCCTTCTTCAATAGTCTTCCTTCTCGTGTTGAGAATACGTTTTAGGTTGCGGTGAACATGGAAGTCATTGGGATAACCAGATACAATGAGTCCAAGACGTTTCACTTCCTCTTCGGGTATAGCTGTGGGGAGATGAGGGAGAACTTCAGTTGCGAGCTCCTTAGGGGTCTTGAATCCTTCCCAAGCTGAAGTGAGCCACTCGCGTGCCTCAGGCTTATAATCTCCAGCATTCTTAAAGGACTCTTCTAAAGTATCCCAAACCCACTTCTTATGTTCGTCGATATCTTCCTTAGTGAATGTACCGGCCTTGACCAATGAGTCAATGTATATATCAATAACAGGAGTATGCTCTGCAATCTTCTTGTACATTAGAGGCTGGGTGAAACTTGGCTGATCAGTCTCATTATGTCCGTATTTTCGGTAGCAAACGATATCAATGATGACATCAGTATGGAAAGTAGCTCTATAGTCAGCAGCAAGCTGGCATATAAATGTCACTGCCTCAACATCATCACCATTAACATGGAAAATGGGAGCGTCAATGGCCTTGGCAATATCGGTACAGTAAGGGGTAGATCGAGCAAATCTAGGATCAGTAGTGAATCCAATTTGATTGTCTACAACGACATGAACAGTTCCACCAACAGAGTAATTAGTCAAGTTCTCAAAACCCATACTCTCGTAAACAACACCCTGAGCAGCAAAAGCTGCATCACCATGGAGAAGAATAGACATAGCAGTCTTGTGCTCCTTATCGTCATTATAGAACTGAACAGACCTTGTCTGACCAAGAACCACAGGGTCCTCGGCCTCAAGATGAGAAGGATTGGCAACAAGAGATAGATTTACTCGCTTGCCGGATGGAGTAGGTCTCTGATAATTCATACCGAGATGGTACTTGACGTCTCCAGATCCTTCATCCTCGGCATATGATCCAGAAAATTCAGAAAAGATGGATTCGTTTGGTTTTCGAACAACATTGGAAAGCATATTTAGACGACCACGGTGAGGCATTCCAATGACGATATCCGAGACTCCATGGTCAACAGATCGGTCAATCAGAGCCTTCATACCAGGAATCATGGTCTCACCTCCTTCCAGACCAAATCGCTTATCGTTGGGATATTTGTGGGACAGGAAAGATTCAAATGATGTCGACCATATAAGTCTATCAAGGATGCGACGCTTAGCATCAAGTGAGTAATCGAATGGGGTAGGAATCTCGACTCGCTCTCGAATCCAGTCGCACTTTTCTCTATCTGGGATATGCATGTATTCAACGCCATAATGACCACAGTAGGTCTTTTCGCAAGCTTTAACAATTTCTCTTAGAGTCATTTTGCTTGAGGATGAATTGGCGAATCTAGGAAGAATGCCGGGTCCTAGAGTGAATTCCTTGTCGAGATCAGCTTCAGTGAACCCATAATGATCCAGAGTTAATTCTGGAACGCGTGAATGTTTGAAATCAGCCCTGCAAGCAATGTTGATTCCGAGAGGGTCAACATTAGCCTTGTGATGCCCACGGACCTGGTATGCTCGGACGAGCAGTTGAACTTTTAAGTGATCCATAACATCCTTGTCACCGACAGAAGACGAGACAGAAGGGATAATACCGCCTGTGGCAGAAGAAACCAATCCAGGAGGAGGGACGAATGCTTGGCCGGCAGGTACATTGCCTGATTCCATATTCTTGAAGTACGACTAAAATTTGAAAATAACTAAGTCAGTTTCTTGCTTCAAGATGATTTCTCGAAGAATAGGTAATACTAACCTGCCAAGACACATGTACACTACTTGGATCTTTCTTCCACGCCGAGTACATCTCATCAATATAATTGGCGGAATTTCCCTGTAGAAAGATATCATTGGGGTTCTAGATTAGGAGAGAGTCAGTGAATAGAACTGGGGATAAGCAAACGCATGAAGAGCGAAATCTTCAAAAGGCAAGCAAATCAATCAACATGATTACTCACAACACCAGCGGTCTTGAGCGAAGTTGTATGAAACAAGGCAGCAATTCTCGGTTGACAAAGCTTACTGCTGCCAGCTGCTCGAGCCCAACGGGCGGCCTGCGGCTTGCACAGTCGTGAATTTGCTAGTCGAAGCATTCTCGAAAACTCGACTTTCTCTCCAAAGAAATTATCGAAATCTAAACAAGACAGGAGAAGGTCGAATTTTTGAATTGCACGCTGGTGCTGTTGGAACCAATCTATTCCGAGTGGCCGGGAAGGACGGTTACCCTGCTATAATTAGCCTACTCTTATTGGCCCCCCAGATTTTTCTTGTCATTTACTTTATGCGGAGAGCATCGCCACCAAAGTCCCAACAAAGACTATCTAAAATTATTTTTTCTTTAATGATTCATCGTCATCGATGATGATGGTAATAAAGGAATATATTGATTTCTCTATTGGTAGATAATTTTTACACTAAGATAACAATCACTGCTGCATCGGTTTCTTTAACGGATCGATGATTAGGCCCTGTTGAACTAAAAGGCGTGGCTTGACTGCGTTCTGAAACGTCTCTCTAGCAGTCCACTCCTGCCCCAGAGACATCCGCATTGCCCTTTCATATTGATCTCTTGTCTCGTAGGGATAGGGAACATGTTTAGCCGTAAATATTGAATTCTAATAATGTGTTAGTTTATCGCGACTATTATAATGCCAACTCTGATGCTTACCTTTTTCGATTTCTTTTGACTTATATGAACCTTTTCTGGTTTGCGTAGCTTCTTTTTCGAGGCAGAAGACTCTGCGCCACGCGCGGCCCTCCTTTTCTTGCGGTTTTCATTGCCACCCCAATGACCCTAGAATAAAACAAAATAATAATGTTAGATAGACAGACTTGAAGATGATTAATCTGAAGAGAAAGAAAAAAAATTCTTACCCATCCTGGCATAGCACCACTGGCCCCACCGTCATCCAAATCGTCATCCGAGGACACTAACTCGACATCTCTGACGACATCGTCTCCAGCAAAAGCTTGTTTGACCAGTTTTCGTTGGCGTTCACCAGCTTTTCCTTTCTTGTAGGTGAGTGCATTCTCGGGATTACCATTTTCTTCAACCTCTTCTGATTCTGATGACCATCCTTCGGCAGCCAAAGCTTGTGATTTCTTTACTGCCAGAAAACTCTGTGAATCAATAATGTTGTTGTTGCCTAATTCCTCTGATTTCTGTGTCCTAGTGCCATGTATGGTATCAACTTTCTGCCGCTTGGGACCATGTCCGGCGGTAATCCAGGGATTTGCTTCGTCATTTTTTTCTTCGACAAGTTGTGGTTCCAAAGATTTTCCATTTTTAGGTTCGTTCTTTGTGTGTTTCTTCTCTTGATGTGGTTGTGGATTGGAAACAGACTTCTTTGCAATAGCCAGCGCGGGCCCAAATTTTATTCTTCCTGGCAGAACATCATCAGTAAAGGATGGTCCATTAAACTTGTCATTTTCTTCCTCTGGATCAGGTTTTTCACTCTTATTCTGCATAAATTTCATTGCAAACAGAGGTCTCTGCGCCATCTCGTTACTCTTCTCGTCTGCGGCATCGGAATCAGATCCACTGGCTAATTCTTCTTCGAGTTTTTCCTGCCTGTCCAATTCGTTATCGACATCTGGCTTAGCATCATCTAAAATGAGATTCGGCCCATGGTTTTTGTTGGAGTGTTTATGTTTCTGAG
Source organism: Trigonopsis cantarellii (assembly GCA_030574495.1). Lineage (NCBI taxonomy): Eukaryota > Fungi > Ascomycota > Trigonopsidomycetes > Trigonopsidales > Trigonopsidaceae > Trigonopsis > Trigonopsis cantarellii. The sequence continues at coordinate 60,149 of JAJMFB010000038.1, forward strand.
ACATGCGCTCCTCGGCCCTCTTAGCTTCGTAGTCAAACCCGTTTTCCTCTTCGTCTTGCAATTGACTCAGCATTCGATCCTTTTCCCTTTTATGGATTCGATGATACGTTTTCGACTTGATCTTCTTTAACCGCTTTGCTTTCCGAGATTCGCGAAACATGAGTTCACGTAGCATCCGCAATTCTGCTCTCCGTTTAGTTGCGTCTTCCAAAGAAGGGATTTTAGGATCTAGTTCGTTTGTTTCTTCTGGTTGTGCTTCACTTGCTAAGCCAGATTGCTGAAGGGCAGCGGCGATTTTAGACTTTAATCTGGTATCATTTGAACGCAATGGAGCTGTGACTGATGGCTTAGAGAAGTCGTTAAAGTTTGACACGAGAGGGAACTTCAAATGAGAAGCTTCTCTGTTACTTTTGACAGTATCTTGCCATCTCGAAACTTCTTTGGCGGTTAATTCGAAGGCTTTTGCTCGGTCGACTTTTTGTCTGATGCTGCCCGGTAAACTTGGAGCAAGCTTACCGCTGTGAGACTGGAACTTTCGAGTCATATCCAAAGCTCTTGTCAAATTGACATCTGTCGACACATTATTGGATAAGATATCTTGTAGTTCTAACTTGTCCGTCTCTAATGGGACGGAGTACTCGGATTCTGGCAAAGAAAAGGATGACAGTTTCTTTCTTTCGTTTGCTTTTCCTCCACGGTCAAATTGGCTAAGCGCAGCTTCCAAGGCTGCACGGCCTTCTAGATCTGCCTCGTCAGCATCCTCATCGATATCGCTGAATGTATTTTCTTGCCGATTCTCTGAACTTTCAGAATCAGAATTATTTAATTCAAGTGCAGTAGACAGATCTACCCATCCATTTTCTGAGGCGCAATCAGACTCTGCATCATCAGATTGCTGCGACTGAGAATCTCTTCGACCCGTCTCTTCATCATCGGATGATCCAAATGCCTCATCTGAATCTATCTCCTCATCATCATCTTTTGACTTGTCCCATTCATGGACCCTATGATTTCCAATAGCAAACTCAACGTCGCTGTTACCTTCAGAACCGCTGTCTTCTGAAAAGCGACGACTTCCCATGGTCAGATCTTTTTAGACCTACTGAGAACTTCCGATGTACTGGCTTTGTAATTACTATCGAGATGCTGCCCTGTTTCGATGTGGTCTAAAAAAAAAAAAAAAATAAATTGTTTTTCGATGAGAACTCCCAATTTGCAGCTTGAAATGTCCCAACACTGACTTTTGCATTGTCTGTCAGGACAGTAAATATTCGGTCAAAGCCTCAAAAGTATTTTCTTCTTGACAGTCACTTTGCTATACATGATTGATTGATTTCCCCGTCCTGAGATTCTGAACGAGCGTAAACTCACAGTATAAGGGTACAACTAGGGTACGCTAATATGTTATAGTTAACCCTTACACGACGGTATAAAACCCACCGAATAGCAGTGGGAGAAGCTTTAATCATTCAGGGTAATTTATTAGTCAAAACATTGGCACGCTTACCCTCCTAGGCCGGGTAACACCCTGCGTGTATAAAGGCTTTTCACCGTGACTTTTAATATCAACTTTGTCCTTATACTGCTAACAAACAGGTGTTTATAGCAAACAATCGATGTGTACGGTGCTTTGTTGAAGAAAATATATTTGTTTACATATAGCATTAATCATTTCTCTACATTGAATTACAAATTAAAGCTTTCGCTGATTGACAGGCACTATCGAAGATGCTATGATTAGGTTTATCCTGATAGTCACTGCATTCAAAATGTTGCCTAGAATAATAGTGGTGTTTAAGTTTATAACATTATCTGTCTGATTTATATCTTTTGCCCGAACCTTTTCACGGGTACGAGTATATTCAGGATCGCCAAACAATCGTAATTTCAATTACGTTCTTTCTCTACTTTGTACAACTTTGTTAGAAGAGAAAGATATCTCGAACGCTCTTCAAATGAGTGATAGAAAGGCTGTTTTTGATTTTGAGCTTGGCTAGCGGACTCGCTGTCATCAAAATCCTTTTCCTTGATAACCGGGCCAAAATTAATGTCTGATTCATTTTCCACAAGAGTCTTAGCATCATCGACTGTAGAAAGTTCATGACTAACAAGATGACGTGTAAATAACAAGGCCAGGAATTTTAGGCCTCCCGTGACACAAGCGATAATCGCGACTGCCTCAATCAAAACAGATATAGGTTTTCCAATCCTTCCTGGTGAAAACAACGGATCAGCTAGGCTTCCCAGAACCCAGATGCCAATTGCACACTGCCAAATCCCAGTCAAACACAATGGTATAGGAATTGCTGCTGAAATTGCCGAATCTTCGGGTGCAGGACCGGTAGGTTCAGTTATCACTATATGTGCCCCCTTGTAAGCCATTTCCACTCCAATATGCTCCACAGCGAGAAACACTGCCTGAAAGAAAATGAAAAGTGATGAGCATGCAAAGAAAAATTTCCAGCTAAGAAGAGGAAATAGTTGTACTGCCAGCACAATGGTGATGGATGACACAAGCCCCAACGAGACAACTGTCATGAAATCGACTGCAGTTAATATATAACGCCCGAGCATTTTTGATATTAGCCTATCTGCGAGTCAAGAGATTTTCCTGCCGTATAAAAGGTACTTGTTGTAAGACACCAAAGTACGGAGTAGTATCATGAAACAGCAAACAAAGGGAGTTGACCTATCAGCAGCACTTTTTTCCATTCTCCCATACCTAAGAGATGGATGAGACAAAAACATAAAACCGAAAACAGGAAGTTTATTCACAGTCCTTTCCTTTTGTTTGCATGGTGTCTCAGCAGTGACAATGGGTTCAAATTGAATGAGAAGGATTCTGTAAATAGCAAGTAAGATCTCGTCCCAATTCTCAAAATGGGTTCCGAGTGCCATATTTTTTTTTTTTTTGCTCAGCTGCAACGATAAAATTATAGATCAAACAAGCGCGCATTCTCTACCCTTGAATCTGGGTTTAATATAACAATGACTCGCGGTAATCAGAGAGAAAAAGATCGAGAAAAGGCCATGAAAAAGGCGGCTGCGCAGAAGAAAGGTGGAAACACAAATAAAAAGGATATGGAAAATCAAGCAGAGATAATGCGTGCCAAACAGAAGGCTGGTAAGTTCTAGGGCACGAATTGTCTAGTTTTTCTATTTTTTTTTTTTTCCTATAACCTACTTCTGACTCGTCTCATAAAGCCGAAGAGAAGAAAATGGCAGCTACTGGCGGAGGAGGCAATAAACGATAAGAAGACACCCAGGATTTCGATCCTTAAAGTGGACGTCAGACTAGGTCTTCTTCCTCTACCTCTGGGCAAACTTAAAAGCATAATAATAGATCATTGATTAGGGAGTAATTCTAGAAAATTTAGCTAATAAAAGGAACAAACTGCTTGCTTTTTCTGTGAATAAGTTTTCCCAGCTGCATAGACAATTGCTTTCTTTCTATCATCAAAACAAACTGCTGACAACGATTCTATTCCTGTACCAAGCAGTAAATAAAAAAAAAACACAAGTTGATTGTAAAATTATTTTAGTGTGACAAGCTCTTCAGCAGAAGTCGGATGGATTGCTACACACTCGTCGAAATCAGTCTTTGTAGCTCCCATTTTAATGGCCACTCCAAAACCCTGAAGAATCTCGCTAGAGCCATCTCCAATGAGATGTAACCCAACAACCTTCTCTTCAGGGCCTGTCACAATAAGCTTGTAGGCAGTAGGCTCCTTGCGATCCAAGACTGCATAGTACATTGCCACAAACCGGGTTGAATAGACTTTTATGTTTTCATCACCATATTTTTCTCTGGCTTGCTTCTCGGTTAAGCCTATGCTTCCAACTTCGGGATGCGTAAAGACAGCTGATGGAACATTATTATAGTCAAGATGACGTTTAGAAAATTTCGCCCCTCCGTAAAGTCGGTCAGCCAATCGGCGGCCCGCTGCAATTGCCACTGGGGTCAGCTCGACACGGCCAACAACATCTCCAAGTGAGTATATATTTTGGACATTGGTATTTTGATATTCATCAGCAACCACTTGTCCTCTAGAATCTTGCTTCAATCCCACATTCTCCAAATGAAGCCGCTTGACATGAGGGTTTCTTCCAATAGCCCATATAAGTTGATCAACTTCAAGAGTGCTTTCGCCCTCTGAATCTCGATAGAAAAGCTTGAGCTGACCAGACGAAAGTTTCTCGACTTTGGTTATTTTCGAAAGCTTGTGAAGATGTAAACCATCTTTAACAAACTGACTAGTTATAACCTCTTGGATGAGTTCATCAAATGATCTTAAAACAGTTTCTCCTCTTATGAAGAAATGGGTTTCAGACCCTAATCCATGAAACATGCCTGACAATTCACAACCTATATACCCAGCGCCCACCAAAGCAACTTTTTTAGGTCTCTCTTCTAAATCAAAAAACCCGTCCGAATCAGTTCCATACTTAGCCCCGGGAATGACGTCTTCAGATGGAATTATGGGATGTCCGCCAGTAGCGATAAGAATTTTATCACTAGTGTAATATGACTTTGCCCCATCTGATCCTTCAACCGCCACAGTCTTCTTATCAACAAAGGAGCCCCATCCGCGGATATAATCAACCTTGTCATTGTTGAGATTTCTTTCGTAGATACCGTTCAGACGATGAATGTAAGCATCACGCTTCTGCTTGAAGCTCGGCCAGTGGAAACTTTTCGATGGCGACGGCCCTACATCAAAACAGTATCCCTTGGCGTCTTCCAAAGTAGCTGCCACACTCGATGCGTACCACATTACTTTTTTCGGCACGCAACCGACATTGACACAAGTACCTCCGAGACGACCAGATTCTATGATTGCCGCCTTTACTCCATATACAGAACTAGCTCGCCGGGCCATAGCTAAGCCCCCCGACCCACCACCAAGGACGATAAGATCATAATGTTTCGCCGAAGGAGCCATAAAGGATGTTGAGAAATTACTGGCAGATTTGCAATTTATACCACTTGCCCAATAATTAATACCTCGTCCTTTGATTTGACTTTGACCGAAAAAACGTCCAGGGTCAACAAGGTACCTAGCAATAAAAATGCGAGGCCTAAAGGACATGCAAATTCTGAATGCAAACAGATAGCTTTCTAAGGATGACAAACCAGACTGCTTTTCGAATATTACAAAAGACCGGTTCGTCGTGACGTAATTTACGCTAGTTGGCCCCACCCTTTGCGGCTCACCTTTTTTTGGGTCTCGAAAACCCGGATGAGCAAGGTAACGATGGAATTAATATAGCTTCAAGTGACTCATCAGCAGAATACTGTAAATCTTGTTAAAGCAGATTGGTACGGTGATAAAGCTTTTAGTCGAGAACGTGATCTTTTTGAAAGCGCTCGCGGTTGCAGATTTGGCCAAGGAACGCAACCTAGACTATCTTGGATATCAGGTGTTTCAACCATGAAAAGCTAAACAGAAGCTTTCAAGACATAGGATGATTAAGAATGATCTTTTAAGACATCTATCTCGGATGATGGGTACCGCAATGACAGGTACCAAACAAGATCTTATTGACAGGTTGAGCTTTGCAAGCCGCGAGTATGTAGATCTTACAGGTAAAAGGATCATCTCAATTGACATGGGGATAAGGAATCTCTCAGCATGTGTTGTGTCTGTTCCCGGACGAAATAAATCTCAGAGGTACTCCCTACCTTTTGTTGAATCATGGCAGCGTGAAACGATAATATCCGAGAAAGATGAGAAAGAGGCAAGAAATAATGCAACGAATGGTTCCTCAGATCTAGCTTCTTCTCTTTTTCATCCTGCTGTCTTTTCACGTATTGCCTTCAATGCATTTCGCCGCATTTTAGATAGCAATAAGCCTGCTGATATCATACTGATTGAACGGCAAAGAATGCGCTCAGCAAGCGGTTCTAACGTTTTGGAATGGACGCTTCGAGTGAATATGTTGGAAAGTATGCTTTACGCATTTCTCACCACTCTATATTTATCTTGTGGATCAATCTATCCAGATTTACGCAGCAAATCTCCTCCATTGGTAGTCTCTGTGATTCCTGCAAGGATGGCACAATTCTGGCTTTCTTCTTCTTGTGACGAGGATAGCTCACTGGCAAAGCGTCTAACAGGTATGGCATCCAAACAAGCCCGCATTAAGCTTGTTTCTGTTTGGATTGACAGAATGGGTTCAAATGATCCAGTCATGGACGGAAATGCTCAGGCAGTCCGCTCAATCTTTGAAACTGAAAAGAAAAAAGACGATCTTTCAGATTCTCTTCTGCAGGCGATGGCATGGATCAGATGGCAGGAGAACAGAGAAGTATTGAATGGATATAATTTGAACAAGATATCGAATGATAAAAGTAAGGGAGCATCATCACAAAGCATCGAACAGGTGCTAGAATCTATGCATGGACAGTTCGAGCGTGACAAAAAATCCTAAATTTAGGCTGGTTCGATTTGGAGTTATTGTTATGTTTCATGTACGCATATAGATCTCACTTATCAATACACTAATACTAATAGACACGTAATTTGGGTGATATCTCTTATTTCTAAAGGTGCTCAATTGAATCTGTATCCAAAATCTGTCGTAATAAAGCTTGCTTTTTCCAATAGATGGCCTCAGCTTCCAGTAGGTCAGGGGAACTTTTGATGGTTTTATTGATAACGATACCCGCTTTTGTCACTTGTGAGAGCTCGGCCACTTTCCTCTGGATTTCCAAGATGTACTTCTCGGCCGGGAAGATATTCTGAGTCGAAGAGACTTTCATGTGCAGAAATTGTAAGAGGGCCAATGCAATGCACAACAAGCTCAGAGCGGCGTACCTCCAATAATGCATTGTCCAAAACAGCAGTCTCGAATCAGTCTTAGTCTTGGTTATTAAGTTTACAGGATCTGTGCCATTAACAGTAATAATCATATCTGCCAATGCAATAGCAAATAGCGAAGACGCAATAAGCAACCTTAAGAAAAAGCTCCCCTGCGTTATATGGCCTGTAGCAGAAAAACCAAGCAAGGCATAGGCTAACAGATAAGGTAAGCTCATACATGGAAAATTGAAAAGAGAGTACGTCCATACGGCATCAGGATGACACCAGCCACAATCCAGGAGAGCACTAGGGCCATAATTGGCATATAAAGAGCGGCCCCTTCTATTACTTATGAATTCAAGCAGTTTGAGATCATCTGTCCCGAGATTGTCGGGCGTAGTGCCCCTCAAATTAGCGATCTTGATTGCTAAAGACTCGGAGTCTATCCACTTAGGTGAGCCGCTCAGTATATTCTCGGGGCACAGATGAATAGCTGCAAAATACGCCAAAAAGGTGCAGCATATAAGAAATATTATAGATGGGCAGTCAACGACCTTGCCTAGGGAAGGCATGCTTTTTTCCAACCAGTACTTCTCAAGACGTCCCTGTCTCGCAAACGATGCAAAAACTACCAAAGATATTACTGTGACATAAAACAGAGTTGGACTGACAGATACCGAAATTTGTTTGCCAAGTAGATATAGACTCATTCTTTTGAGGTAACTTTAGGACAAAGATCGGTGGAACCAAGCCCCTTAATTTTCCGTATTATTTTTTTTATATGAAGTTTCCAAAAAGCCTCGCTTAGTTGACCGTAGAAAGCAAACAATCTAGCTTAATGAATACCCATCTCTAATGGAAACCTCAGAGATCTATAAAGCCATTTAAAAGACCTTTTCTATCTTCAATGGTTTCGAAAGGAGAGCGTCTCATTTAAGAGATGATATCATTGTTTATTTGCCATATAAACGATTTAACCCAAAATCTTGAAGTGCGACTAGCGACGGGTCAAAGACTCTTCAACTAAACCTATAACTACAACGACGTACCGGTTCAACTCGGTTTCAAAAAGTTCAAAGTATAGATAGATATGTACATAGTATAAATAAAAGTTCCTGGCGATACGCTACCTGCTGGTATGGTGAATTATGCGCCTTTGCTTAACTCGCTTTGAATTCTGTAATAGTTTATCAAGGTCAGCTCTCTCTATGCATATGAGTTAAAGTGTATACACTCACAGATGTACGACTGCAATGTTTGTGTCAAGGAATCGCTGTAAACAATTTGACTGGAAAGGGGAAGGTCAGTATGGTATATTGTACATTGAGGACAAAAAAACACTTTAAAGCAGACTCACAAGACAAAGCTGCTCGTTCGTTTCAAGGGTAGGATTAGTTATGTTTCCCTTTATACATTTTTTCCAACACATATCTGTGTAAGTATGGACCGACTGTTGAAATTTGCTCTTGGAATTTTCCTCTTCAATCCAGGACAGAAGCCCTGCTCGAGCACCTTCACTAAGCTTGGACACGTCCTGGGGATCTATTTCGGGCATCTTAGTCTGTCTTATTTCTTCTTGACTAGAAAAATGCAGATATTTTTCGTCAATAAAATCTCCTTCCCACGATGTACAACAGGGGAAAAAAAAATTCAAGGTGCTAAATAGTCCCGACGTCAAACCAAGGTCAGAGTAGTTTATCGCAACACCACATCATCACTACTGGTACACAGGCAGGCAATTTTACAACAGCAGCACTTTAATAATTTTAAATAATCTATCCGTCTAATTCAAAGCAAATTAACGATATCAACTAACAAATAAGGAAGTTTAAGCAAGAAACCAAATGAGTCCCGAGCCCTCTTTACAATGAATGACATTAAATAAATGAAAACAAAATGAGACAACTAAATGACTAGCAGGTTTCCGAACGTGAGCATTCCGTAGCCTTAATGGCAGATATACAGTTCTGTAGTCTAGAAGGCGCGCCTGGATGAAAAAATTATGTAAAGGGTCACCAACGTAAAGATAGCGCACAGTACGGCGGTCAAACCAAATGTCTGCGCATAGCAACGTACACCTTGGTAACACACTCTGGAGCCGTCATCGAGAATTTCAGAATGAGAATCGTACACTCGACCGAAAATGGGATTCAAAATGTTGACCACGTATACAGGTGCGGATGTCAGAAGACCCCAATTCTGGCTGAAATAGCGCATTCCAAATAGGTCACTAGTTATCGTCGGGTAAGCTCCAAAGCACATACCATAGGACAGACCAATCAATGATGAGACCAGCCATAGTTCATTCAAAGAATTTATAAATATAGCACAACTATGCGCGCAGAGTCCTAGTATTCCAGCCACTACCACAAGCCAGGTTCTCTGATACCCTCTTCGAGCAAGTACATCTGCTAACCCCCCAGAAATAAATCTTCCTGCTGAACTGAGAACAGATATCAGGCCTACCTGTAGAGCTTGAGCACTTTGAAGAACTGACATGGGGGGTATGATTCCACCTTCAGAAGCTAGAGCTCTCACGCAAAACCCGCAAACCAGGATGTACATTTGGCCAGAACCACCAATGACTGCGAGAAGAGACATATGTTGCCAAAAAGTTTTCATTCTCACGAGTTGAGGAATAGCTAAATCTGGCCCTTCGATTTCAATATGTCGATGACTGGAAAAGTTGGTAATCTGCCGCAGGTCATCCCTGCCTTCTACATATTCTTGCTCAAGCCGCTCTTCTTCAGCCTCGTCCCGTAACATATTACCCTCTTCTTCATCAACTCTGAAATGATCATTTTTATCAAAAGAAACGGGAGTATGCTTTATGATTTTTGCATCCGTAGAAGCGGATGATGAAAAGGATGAAAAGGATGTGGATGCGTAATGTCGAATAATAGCTGTTTCTTTGCCGTCTGAATTTTTAAGTGCCCTGCGTTCAAGAAGATCATCAGAGTACCTGTCATAATCTACTTCTGTATCTAACGGCAGGACGCGATCAAAAATGGGATACGGAACCACTCGGATAAACAAGAAAGCTAGAAAAGCTATACTAGCGGGCAGCAGGGACAAAAGTAGAAGGACGCCGGCAGTATCACCTGGAAAAAAAGAATTTGCCAAATAAGAGAAGAAGAAGGCACTTAAACCAAAAGCGCCCATAGGCAAAGCAGTAGCAGTGCCTCTATAGTCTGGAAAATTTAAACCCGCATACTTCAAGCTGGTCCCCATGCCAAAGGCATTTCCAATTCCTGAAGAGAGCATGCAAAGAGCTAATCATTACCTATTAGCTTCAAATCATAAAATTCACTAGAGAGAAAACATACCTAAAAGGATAAATCTCGCATGTCCAATCAAATAGAACAAGCGAAGAAAGAAATATCCACTGAACACGAGCAAGGCACAGAGAAAAATAGGTCTAGATTTATAAACAGATTGGAAGTTAGTGACAAGTATGCTAATGATAATTGCAAATGAAGAATAGCTCACATTTTTGGAGGAAAATGATCGATGACAGTACCAGCAACAGGTCCTCCACTATTTTTGAAATTTCACAGATGACAGATGACGTCAGCAAAAATACTTAGAGAATAAGATATGTAAGAACTATTCCTTACGCTGCAAGTCCAAGGGTTCCAACTGCACCCAAAATAGAAGATTCTGAAGCCGATAGATTTAACTTTGTCGCAACTTGAGGCCCGTAAGCAGAGTACATGTAGCTAGTTCCACATCCGAGTGCTTAAAAAACAAAGAAAATGTCAATAAAAAAATCAAACCGTTAACTAGTGACTCCACCTACCTAATAGAAAGCAAAAGAAAACGACGCAGTACCGTTGGCTCTCGTGTGAGACCTTCAACTGAAATCCTCCCAGTGTAAGTCCGCTCATTGCTCTAAGATTGAAATAGATAAACCAGGTGGAAACAGATGGCACGGCAATAAAACCCTCTCTTGTGTAACCACAGCAAAGAAGGGGAACCCAGTTCTCCTCACTAATAGTAGGATCTATAAATTGTTGGGTGTAGTAGCGCGAGATAAGAAGCTATTCATCTTATCTGTGGGGAGTGCAGGTCATAGAGAGGAGCTCACTATTACCGATTTGATTTTAAACTCCCAACCGACCTTCTTCTGCACAGATACCCACAAAACCAATTCGTCAAAGCAGAGCACATGTCTGATTCAGACTACGCTGCAGAGTCATCGGATGAAGATTACAGACCTGAAATTGGTAATCAGGGGAGAGTCAGATCTAAACGTCAGACAAGAGGCTCTACCACATTGAACAAGGATGCAACGAACATTCAAGTACCTTCTCGATCCAATACAAAAGGGTATGCCTGGGAAGATGAATATCAGCGCTCTTGGGATATCGTTCAAGAGGACGAGGAAGGAGGGCTTGCCGGGGTGGTTGCAGGCTTGGTACTCGCAGGAAAAAAGCAAAGACTCAAAAAGGATACTACACCTCTTCAACGTGGCATAATTAGGCATGTATCATATCTGCTCGATATGAGCAGTGCAATGAACGAGAAAGACTTACGCCCTACACGGTACCATTTATCGATTGATTACTCTATCGATTTCATCTCAGAATTTTTTGAGCAGAATCCGATATCACAGCTTGCCATTATCGGAATGAAAGACGGTATAGCTACGCCTATATCAGCTCTCTCGAGCAATCCGCACGAGCATATCTCGGCTTTGAGGCAACTAAAAAGTCAAGAACCTTCTGGCGATCCCTCGCTACAAAATGCTTTGGAATCTGCTCGAGCAACTTTGAGTCATACGCCCAGTCACGGGACTCGGGAGATACTTATTGTTTTCGGTGCACTCCTTTCTTCTGACCCAGGAGACATACACCAGACTATATTCAACTTGGCTCAACAGAACATCCATGTCAGCGTTATTGGACTTGCAGCCCGGGTGTCTGTTTTGGATGAGCTTTGTAATAAGTGTAATCTTGGCGACCCAGGCGCTTATGGCGTTATACTCAACGAAACGCACTACAAGGAACTACTCATGAGCTGGACAATACCTCCTGCCATGAAAGAATCCAATCTCTACTCGTCTGGAAAAGGTTCAACGATTGTCAGAATGGGTTTTCCATATAGAGTCAGCGAGACATTACCAAGTCTGTGTTCCTGTCATTCTATACTGTCAGCTGGTGGCTACTACTGCCCTGATTGCAGATCAAAGGTTTGCAATCTCCCGTCAGAATGCCCCGTATGCGGTTTAACATTGATATTGTCCACTCACCTCGCTCGCTCATACCATCATTTGTTTCCTCTCATGAACTGGTATGAAATTGCGTCGTCTGACACTAGCATCAGAAATACCCCGCAATGTTTTGCTTGCCAGGCTCCTTTCAGCAGCATTCAGAATCAAGCTTCGGACGGTAGAACAACTGACAATACTACTAATCACAAAAGCCAGAATGATATTACCACCGTGCAATCGTTCCGGTATGTTTGTCCTTCTTGCGAAAATCATTTCTGCATCGACTGTGACGTTTTCGCTCATGAATCTCTACATAATTGCCCAGGATGTGAGGCTACAAAAGCAATAATAAATAAGAGTTGATTACCTGAGTGACTGGTATGCGATTTGATATCGCTCTAATGTATATCATATTCATAGAAACGCAGATTCGTGGCAATAGAGTGACGAAGCTGAATATCGATAATGTCTATCAAATCCTATTAGTTTTTACATACAAAGCCGAATTTCATCACACCGCAGTTTCTGTGAGAGCTGATGTATATTTTATCTTTCATGAATTCAGCTGGGCTGACAGTTCTTTATTTTGTTTCAAATTCAATTATCACTCGGCTCTCCGAGCGTCTGGATTCCATCAACCGTTTTCATGGACTTGAGATGTATAGGTCTGATTGAGTGTTACTGAGATAATGGCCATTCGATATAGAACACGTCATTAAATGACCAGTGCTAAAAAGGTGCACATGATGTTGTCTTGTTTTCTGTCTAAACTTAACGTTTGTGCAAAAACAATATGCTAGCTTCCTACTCGATAAGCATTTTTGTGCTAGAGCTTGTCATCCGAATCAAAGTCGCTGACAAAGAGGAAACCAAGCAAAGCAGGACTCTAATGGGAAAAGATTGCATTGTCCTTTTGCGTGTCGTTATGATGACTAGAGACACCACAAAATATCTCATCACACAACACTCGTCAAGCCCAAAAAAGTTTTTCGAGCTGGTAAAAGACTCGAGATATGGACAAAAGTTCACGAAACAAAGGGCATGAGGTTGGACATTCCGCAGAATTATTGGCAGTATTGAGAGCTCCCATTTGTACATCTTTATTACGTTGCACGGCCACCTCACCGCCAGAATAGGATACAGAAACTTCATTGACTTTGAATACTCGTGGTGTACTCGCTGATTTTGTTGTACGACATTATATAAATTAATGTTGAGTTAGGTTTAGATTGATGTGTTCGGGGACTCTTTTTTTTTTTTTTTTTTTTTTTTTGGACCTTTATTAAGTTTTAGGAAGATGGAAACGAAAAAATGGTAAGCTTATTATGTAACACAACCGTGTTAGTTCCTTAGTTATCCTCTCCCTGATTGCTTTCTAGCTCCGTCCCACCCAGATGGACGAAGCTCTCAGTTCTCAAGAGGAAATCGAGCCGAGTAACCGCTAGTGCTCGATTGAGATAGACTTCGGGACGCCGGTCTCGCGATGCAGTGGCATTGTGTTATACGATGGTATCGAACAGAGTCTAAGCGGTGTACCGACCGATAAGTGATGATCGGGAAGCGATGGCGGTGAGTTCTCGGGGCCTACGAATGTTCGCTCCTCTCAAGCATTTAGGTAGCAATTGTGTATAAATAGGGGTCAAGATGCTCGAGTTTGATAGCTAAGTTCAAGAAAGGGTTACAATAAGAATAATACAAAGAAGTTCTATTACCATTCACCCTTCAACACTACTACTACACTACTACTACTAAATTAGACAATGGAAGCTACATCGCAAAGAGCCGGTCAGGGAGCTGGTCCTGAGGCGACGAGATCGAATGGTTCGTTACATGGTAGCGGTGCGTGCTATGACCGTCTCTTCAAGTATATCAAAAACCATTGCCCGACTCTTCTCTGGAACCGAATCTGCTGTGACCAAGTGACGTTGGTTCGCTAAACTGAAACAAGAAATAAGCTTTTACGGTGGAAAATGTGGCGATAAGGTGAGGGTTGGAGTGATGCTTGCAAGAACAGATGACAAGGGAGCAGAGATCGCTGGCCGAGACCCAGAATGGAGGGGTGGGATATATCATTTGAAAAGGCTTGGACCAAATTTCGGGAATTGCTAGTGCCGTCGGATACTCCGCAAAAAGCGGTTACTGGCCTGACATAATAAGCTACCATCAGGATAGGCTCACAACCGGGCTACAATACACGGACAAGTTTGAAGCACTGTTCGATGAGATCCCAGATGAAAATTTTCAGGATAAGGACAAACTCAAATGCTGTTTTATCGTTTTAAGTTAGCTTCATTTTTTTCAACAGAGGTTGACAGAAGCGAGAATCGACAGATACGACGAGACAAGAAATATAGTGATCACATTGGACAGACCGCCTCAAGGACCTGTTAAGGGTTTTCCTGGGACTGCCACTGAAAATAGAAATAGGCTACAATTATCATTGCAGCCAAGAAAGGCAAATCAGAAGCCTTATGAGAGACCCAATGGGGTAGAAACGAAAACTGAAACGAACTGGCGAGGACAGCCAGTGAAAAGTGTAAACCGGATTGGAATAATCGACGAAGTTTGTTTTCAGTGCAAGCAGCCGGGAAATTTTAGTAAGGATTGTACTCTTCCAAATGTATAAAAAAGAAAAAATATATCTAAGTACAGTTTGTCAGTTGAATGATAAAGTCAGCAAATACCAATCGTCCTATCCAAAGATGCCTAGCTTGAAATTGCAAATTGAAGCCAATGAACAAGTCGTCAACGCAACATACATGAAGGATCGGGTATCAACTTGATTACGTCATCTTTTCTCGACCAATTAAGGAGCAAGTCTTCGAAGTCAACTCTTCCATCCATGATGAGGATTATCTGGCGAAAATTTGGCATTGGAGTTGATCACCTTACTTTAAGTTCAAATTGGCAATAAAACTTCAGCCATGCGTTGTCGGGCTGATGCCTGCGAGTCGAGTGCAGATAATCCTCGGGCGAGAGTTCCTTAAAAGCAAAGGTGCTACTGTTAACTACTCCAGATCGGAGACCAACATTGCGGGAAATGTCTATCCCCAAAGGCAAGAGGATTTGGTTGAATTTACAATAATGTCATGAAGGGCGTTAAAGAGATTGGTGAACGAAGGAGGAGTTGTGGATGTTGCTTCAGGTCAAGTGGAGTGGGATTATACTACAGTGTCAGAACCACAGGAGTTAAGAACTAGTGACAACGATTAAACAAGATTTTGCAGATCTCTTTATGGAAGACATGAAAGCCTGCCAACTGAGAATGCGCTGAGACGCAAAGAACAATTACCCCTATTCAGTGAATGCCTAACGCTACACCCCAATGGAGGCCAAACTATCGCATGTCAGAAAAGGAACACAAGATGTTGCGCCGACAGCTAGCGATCTTGTCAGAAACAAGTAAATCTCCTCATCAGCAAGCCCCTATGGTGCGCCCGTGCTTTTCGTCAAGAAGAAGTCAGGCGAACTATGGATGTGCATCGACTATCGTGCTTTGAACTCACTCACAGACAGTTAGAGATCGTTACGCTTTGCCTAGGATGGACTAATTATTAGATCGAGTTGGGCACCCGAAGTTTTTCTAAGATCAAGCTTACGTCAGGGTACTATCAAATTGGTGCCCGGAAAGAAGATAAGTATAAAGCAGCTTTCAACACAAGATACGGGTTATCTGAATACAATGTGATGCCATTCGGGTTAACGAATGCACCGGCTGTTTTTCAACGAATCATGAATAAAATGCTGAGTGCCGATCTGGACAGACGGGTATTGGTATATCTCGACGACATTCTAATCTCCTCTCCAACAAAAGAACAACACGCTAAATACAGAGATGTGTTGCAAACTCTAAGGCAAAACAAATTCTTCAGGAAAAAAGGCGATTTCTTAGGTCACAGAGTCGCTGAAAAGGGTATTCGACCTAACCCCATGTTGACAGAACGACTTCAGCAACCTTTTCAGACCGTACAGGACATTCATAGATTCTTAGGCCTAGCAAATTACTGTCGACGGTTCATTCCTAAATTTTCGGAGTTGTCGGCACCTCTGTCTAATATTACTGGCAAGCCACAAAAATGTTGAACTTACTGAGAAATGCGACAAGGAATACAAATCCTGAAATTGGCACTTACCGCTGCTCCTGTTCTGGCCATCGGAGATTCCGCTAAAACATTCGAAGTCTATACCAATGCGTCGGCAACCGCTATAGGAGGAGTGTTAATGCAAAAGGCAGACCAGTGACCTATGAATCGAAGAAACTCGACAAACACCAAAGGACCTATCCCACTTAAGAGAGTTATATACAGTGTATTACTGCCTCAAGAAATGGCGATTCTTCCTAATTGACAACGAGTTTGTTATTCACAGCGACCAAAAAGCTCCAAGTTATCTCCTCACCAATGAATCGCTCACAGGTCGAAGGCAAGAATGGGTTCAAACTATAAGGGAATATTCTATGAAGTTAGCTTATATCGAAGGAAAGCAGAATGTCTTTGCTGATTGTTTACCTCGTCCACCTAGCGACAATCGACATGATGGGTGAGCTGCAAGGCCTATCTGCAAGGCCTATCGGTACAGGAAGGTCCGCTGGTTGACCGTGTCGATACTTTGGTGACCCCCATTGAGTGGTTTGAATCATGGCAATACGACCAACGCTGGTTCCACCGTTGTTCCAAAGAGTGCACTGAGTGATAATGCTCGTGAACCGGCGCAGGAGATAGCTGCTGACTGAAGAAAGATCCCTCGTGTTACCGATATCATGAAGAAAATCGAGCAGGGGACAAAGATACAATAACCAAATGGTCATTCATGTTGACTTCATCTTTGAATGTAAAGCTACTTGCCTTCAAAAAAAATCAATTTCAGCCAAGTCGACTACTGGGAGTTCCTTAAAAATAATACTCATGATTACCATCATGATTCCCCGCAGCGCTGATTAAAGTTATCATGATAAGGTCAACGAATCAACGATAACAAAGGTAATATCATCAACGCTAACAAATATTAACAAAAATTTTCCCGGGCATTCCATATCTCTGCGCTCAAATTTATAATTGAAGGCCAAACACCGGAGAAACACTGAGTATATGCCTTTTTCGAGAGAGTTACCCTGCTCAAACATCTAGTAGCGCATTTACCCCGTTTTTATTTCATATCCAAGTAGTTCGACACTCTAGCATGCCAATGGTACCTTCAGTTTCTCTCTTGAGATTCAATTGACAAAGAAACCCTGACCCTGAGTAGCCCGTATATTCGGTTTTTATTTGGAATATAGATAGTTCAAGTCTCGGACATTCCGTATCTACCCTTAGATTTGCGATTGAGGTTCATGTGATTAAGATACCCTGGGTATATGCACTTTCGCGACACGTATCCTGCTCAATCATCGGGCAGCGCATATAACCCCTTTTTATTTCATAGAAATGCAGGTCGAGGCTCCTAGATTCCACATCTGCCCTGAGAATTGCGATTAGGTTCATATGATCGAAATATCGCGGGTATATGCACTTTTCGCACAGTAACCCTGCTCAATTTCCGAGTAGCGCATATATACCCACTTTTTATTGCAAAATTAGATAGACCAGAGTCAGTGCATTAAATATCTGCTCTCAAAATTGTAATTGAAGGCGAAACGCCCGTGAAACGCTGAGTATATGCGCTTTTCAAAACAGTTACCCCCTCGAAAAAGAACTTGATTTTTAATGATAAGAACAAGAGTACAGAAATCAAATGTATGCTTGATATATCGTATAAATGTCTAGTTTATGAGATGTATCGAGATATATGCATTTGTCAAACTACTGGTTACCCTACCGTAAATGAAGGTCCGTTGTTTTTCCGATAGAAAAACAAGCTAGTCTGGGTAGAGAGACAAATGGACCTAAATAATGTGTGCTGGGAAACAACACTCTTCTCTTCTCTTCCCTACCTTTACTTTACTTGGAACTATGGGCAATACACTACAAGTAGCTAGTCAGAAAGGCGGCGGGTTAAGGAACTCGTCACATATGTAGAGGAATAAAATAGGCACCCACTAAATTGACACCCCTATTTTTTTTATTTTATTTTTTCCGGCACCTTCCGACTTTCTACGTACTTGCTTCTAACAACCTCTTTCACGTAATTAAAGACTACACAACGCGCACCTTAAACATTGTATATTATTAATAGCTAGGTACATAGGACTCTAATACTACTACTACTACTACTACTAACACTGGCCACACAGCGCTCGCAGATCACAAATGATAGAAAATAAACCCCAACATGTCGCGGTTATATTGTGTTCTTATGTACTTGTTTTGCGGCTTCGAAGGAGGAAGCTAGTAATGTATTTTCTTCCATACTAATTGTACACACCTCTTAAATATCCAGAGATTGAAATAGTGTAAAAGAACTCGTTCTCAGAGCACAACTAAATCGCATCGCAAGATCAGCACAGAAGGCTCTTTCTTAGGGAGAACCTATGAACGCGTAGTTATGTTTCTTGTCGACTCCAAGTCCAAAATTCTATAGTTCATTTCTTTCGACGCGCGCGTGTCGCGCCCACTCCACCGGGCCCCTTTCTTTTTTTACTTCTTCCTCGACGTGCGCCTTTGATTTTGATCTTTCTTTCTGCACGCATTTCCTCTGACTTGCAACATCTACTGCTCAACTTCAACTGCTATCCACCATAATGCCTCTCCAACCACCAGCTCTGCAACAATTTGAGTCCCTAGAAGCCGCGCATCAATATTTGCTCGACCACTCAAAAAATGAAGGATACGGGATCTCCAATAAGGTCAAAGTCTAACGTCAAAGGCGACCTTTACAAAGTCTGGTTTGTCGGTTCGAAGTCTCGGGAGCACAAGCCCCAAGAATCTTCTCCGATTGCAAATGGCGGAGATAACGAGCAGCAGAATGGCGACACCGTCAAGCGGAGGAAGAGCCGCGACAGGAAGACCAACTGCCCTTTTGAGGTCACCTGCTGTAAATCTTTGAAGGAGTCATGGAGCGTGGAAATCAAAAATCCAGAGCACAACCATGCTCCTCTAGATGATCCAATTGGTCTTCCTTGTCACCGAGCTCTGAATGAAGATGCAAAAATGACAATTGCAGAACATTTTGCGTCTTCAATTCCTCCTCGCCAAACGCTTTCCCTCCTTAGGCGACAGATGCCTGATCTTCTGCTTTTGCCCAGTGATCTGTGGAACGAGCGGCGCAGGTGCAATGTGGACGATCTACTCGGCTATACTGCGAGTCAAGCCGCAGTGCTATGAGGTTGTTACTGCAAAGTAGATCTGAGCCCCACACAAGATGAGCGGCGATTGTTATCTCTTTTTTTGCATTGCTTTCTGTTTTCTTTCAGCCGAAACTGAGCATCATTATCGGTGGGCGCTAGTCCAATTAAGGCAACTGTATACCGACATACAGAGAGAGCCTAAAGTGATCCCCACCCATAGGAGATGGCCCTGAAAACGGCATGCAATGAGCTGTTCCCTGAGGTACCTCAGCTGATCTGCGGCTGGCATATAAATAAAAACGTGCTTGGAAAACTGCAGAAGGTTTTCAGAGGTAATGCTGAGAAGCAAGAGGCCAGCCTCAAGGACTGGCAAGTTGTCCTGTATTCTAGACAGAAGCCGACTATCATACTAATTGGGAGGAGTTTAAGGTAAAATGCGCTGACTATCCTTCTTTTTTGGAGTACCTTGAATCTGAGTGGCTCGCCATTCGACATCAAATCGTTAGAGCGTATATCGACAAGGTTACACATTACGGAAATGTAACTACTTCAAGAGTAGAAGGAATGCACTCGAAGTTGAAGAACAATCTTGGTCACTCTGTTGGAAGTTTGAAGTATGTGGTGAATACAATAGTCGACTGGGTTCACGACTTCGAAAATTCGCGCGGCTCTCGGGCCAGAGACATCGACCGGATGCAAGCCGAACTTCGAACGTCATTCTACTCAAAAGTAGTGGGCAGAGTGTCGGATTATGCTTTAGAACTTGTAAAAAACCAAATGCATTCTACGAACTCTGAACGATGTACATCGACTTTTAGCACTATCTATGGACTTCCTTGCAGTCATCAAATCGAGCTGCGGCAGGCACAGGAAGGAGATCAAAAAAAGTTAGAAATGACTGACTTTGATTCTCATTGGATCTTGGACGAGCCTGATTTGGTGAGAGCAATCGGTGATCCAATAATTAGCTCTTTAAGAGGACGACCGTCAAAGGACAAGTCCACTCGTCGAGATCCCTCTCACTGGGAGATCCAGGCGAGCCAAGCTGCCAATGAGACTCCTCAGCAAGAGCCTACGCCTACTGGCGCTCCGATTGAAGATCGTTCGGCTGTAGTCGTCCGGAAAAGAGGCGGGCCTAGGACAAGGCCGCTTCCTGATCCAGCTGCGCCGAAGCGAAAAAGAGGAAGACCTAGAAAGGTTGATGCTGTTAGAGAGGATGCAAGAGAGGATGCAGAAATTGTTGAATAATTGGTTGTACTTATCTGTCTTATGTTTTGTGTATGTATGGTATTAGCTTGGGGAGTATATTGTGTTAGTTTGTTTATATCTCATCCTACAATACAGCTCTATATTTTGAAAAGGTGCGCGTTGTGTAGTCTTTAGTTACGTGTTAGGAGCAATTACGCAGAAAGTCGGAAGGTGCCCGGAAAAAATAAAATAAAAAGAAAATAGGGGTGTCAATTTACAGCGGAGGGGTGTCAATTTAGTGGGACCCATAAAATATTCTATTTATAATGTAAGCATTAAACATTTGGGAAGTACTACAGCAAAAAAAAAAAAGCTTCGTAAATTGGCACCAGAGGTGCGATAAAGCCGATAATCATATTCGGCTCTTTATCCGTCGGAGTTATTATTCCGGGGATAGAAAGTTCTAAACTCTAACACTTTATTTTCTTTTGGATTATTTGTTGTTTATCTGGATTCCCACTGTTAAGATTGGATTTCAATCATCCAGCTCAGCCTTTTTTTGACCATAGCTAGTACTTAGTTATTGTGTCAATATGCAGCGCGCGAAGAAGTACGAGCACTGCTGAGAATGGTGTGCGTGGTATGTCCGAGTGCCGCTTTCTTGTAGTAGAGCAATAAAACGTTTTACAAAGTTATTATTCTCTGTATTGTATAAGTACATAGCTATAGTTATTGTGGCAAGTATGCTACCCCGAGCCTCAAGTAGGCAACAGACCTGCCGGGGCTAGCAAAACGAGTTGGCTGGGCCATTTAAGACAGAAGCATGGCGTTTAGATTAGCGAAGTGTCTGGCTGACGAAATGTGTATTTAGTATGCAGTAAATTTCCGATGCCGATGGAAGGTGCTAAGAGCGCACCCAGAATTACGGACGACAATTACCCTGTTGGAGGACCGGGTTCCTCTACGGCATTACATGGTAGCGATGCGTGGTCTCGAATTATCGGAACGTCGTGGAAGGTTTCTAAAAATGGTTCAACTTGCTATTACTCTGCTTACAGGGGAGGAGGATGTCTGGCCGAATAATGGTTTCACCAAATGAAGGCTGAAAGAATGATTGATGATATTTATTAATGTGTCTTTTTTATATATCTCAACATTAAGTACACCTTATAATTTTAAAAATTTAGAAACATGAGCTTACATTTATACTGTAACAGGCTCAGCGATCCCGCTGCCTCAGGACCAACGTCCTGACCGGCTTCTTGACTTTGATTGTTCATACTTAATTATAAAGAGTAAGTTGAAGTAGGAAAGAATATGCTGGCTCGTGGCAATTAAATCTGATTCTATCTCCTAAAAAACTGTTCCATAAATCTCGGCCATTAGGGCCCTATTTATACACGATCTCTAATTACTTTCTCGTAGAGGGGCAACCTTCGCCAACCCCCGGAACACACGTTCATCCCCGCACCGATCGTCACTTATCGGTCGGTAACAGCTTAGACTTTGCTCGACACCTGCGTGTTCCACGAAGCCAAGGCATCACAAGAGCAGCCCCTCGAAGTCTATCTCAATTGAGTTCTGGCGGCTATTAGGTTTATAATCCATAGCTCTAAGAAGCCTTGGGATCCGAAGTCTAAGCATCCCTGCAACTATTGCCGACGATATGGTCATTGGAAAGCTGAATGTCCCAAGAGGGCCTCTGAAAGAAATGAGTCTGTGAACTATGCCGATATATTATTGGTTGAAACCTGCAAAGAAGTGAATCTGGCTGAACACGACACGTGGATTGTCGACTCTGGAGCAACATCGCAGTTGACAGCTCACCAGCATCTGCTAAGTAATTATGAAAGCGCTCCGATGCCTTTAACGGTTGGCCTACTTGGAAAATCGGTTGCTGTTGGCCGTGGAACCTTGGATTTGCATTTTACTGTTTTGAAAGATGTCTTGCACATACCGGACTCTAGACGAAGCTTATTGTCAGTTTCTAAGTTACAAGAGGACGGTTTCTCTGTGGACTTTCCTGGAGACTCTAAAGATTGCCTTATTAAGCGACAAGGGCACACTGTTGCTACTGCTTCTAAGAGAAATGGGCAATGAGCGCTTCTTGATCGTCTTTCTGTTCATTCAGGAAAATCTCACGGCCAAACATAAACTCAGAGTCTCTTCCCCAGGTCATGTTATCTTCATCAGTGAGTTTATCAGCAACTGAGGTATATTCTTTTAGAAGGTTCGCAGCAATCAATCCCACTTGAAGCTCCTCAGTAAGCACTTGGTCATGGGCCTCAAGTTTTGCAACGACGTAGAGGAACCCTATCCTCTTTCGGGGGTATCGTCTCCCGTGGTTCTGGGTATGCTTTCTGAGTTTTCCATGGTTGATGGTTAATGTTTTTATTGCTATAATAGATTCTTTTTATCCCCCTTTTCTCAGAGAGTTCTTACACACTAAACACACATTGTACCAACCAGCCACCTCAATAACACTCGTAGCATTATTGCTATCTTTAGCTACTTGACCTCGCCCCATTGCAGTCCACTACCGCAGGCTAGCTTCTTGCCCCTTTAGGCTCAGGAGGCTGGCATACTTGCCACAGTTCTCTATAATAGTTTTTGACTTTGGCGAGAAATGATTGCAGATCATCTCCAGGCTGAAGGCGCGCACCAATAATATTTTTCAGAACATTAACCACTCCAGCTGAACGGCGGAGCTTAAACTAGGCAACCAAACTAATAAAGGCATCGTGAGCAGTGGAAGCATGAACAACATACCCACGATAATCCTGAGACACAGTAGCTGCCAAGGCGACAATCAACTTGTCATCAGCAGCTTGCCAGGCGTCAGAAGCATATTTGGGTGGCTCCTCTTCTAGATGACTCAACAGACCAAAACTCCGAGCAACACAAGTAAGACCGAATTTCCATTCCACGAAATCAGCAGCTGACTTCAATTTTGTAATAGAAGCCAGATAATCAGATAAGCGTCCACCAGGGCTCATAACCTGATGAATTTCAGACATTGTTCAAAAGTAGTTGAATTCAAACTTGTGTACATATTACTATAGATAAGAAAATACAAAATGTTCGTCAATTAAGAAGAAAAACTCTTTACACCAATTTTGTGACAATGCAATGGAAACACTGTGAAGTGACATGAACAAAGGAACAAAGAGAAACCCCTGCGCCATTAGAGGGTCTGTCTAAGTATCTACAATGTCAGCCATGTCTTGTGTCTCATGTCTCTTTGTTCTCTATGTGTGTGTTTCATTGAGCCGTCCTGGACAACGAACTGAATGGATATGTGAACGGCACGGCAGTTCTGGATGAATCAGCAACTCAGGCGCAGAAAGAAAAACATGAAGGGAAATCAAAAGGCTTTGGAATTTCTTAGAGCTGGGACATCAAGAAATTTCTTGATGTAATTTGGGCCTACAAATTCTACAGGTTATGAGCCCCACCCTTCCTGGTACTGGGCACACTTCCGAATCCTCTCTCTTGTTGTTAGTGTACCCAAATTGAATGCTGAAAACTATATCGACTGGTCTTGGGCTTCTATGATGCTCTGATGACACAATTGGTGTTTGGGAATATATCGGTGATGATACTCCCGAAGACACTCGATGCTCCGCCAGGATGTTATTGACTTTTCATAAGAAGAATATGAAAGCTATTCGTTTGCTGATGGCCACTGTTACTTCTGCTGACCTTAAGCTTTGAAATGTGGCAATGCATGTCAAGCATGGGCCGAATTAAAGGACAAGTACCTCCGCAATAACGCTGGTAAGCGTTCCACTCTGTTGACTTAATTGACCATGAAGGACTCCACGCTTGAATCTTTCAGAAACTACTTTTCAAGTTTGGAACTATTGTTGAGCGTCTTACCAATCTTGATACTAAGCTTCTTGTTGTTTTGATGCTCCGTGGCTTGCATGAACGCTTGAATAATGTCGTCTCAATGATCGCTCAGTCTGAACAGGAGCTGACTCTCACCAATATTGCCAAACGAGTTGAGACTGAACTAGAAATGCTCTGACACTAGTGGAAAAGAAACTGGCAATGCCTATCACGTTCGAAATGGTCCATACAAGCCTAGGTATCAGCCAGACCAATGCCGCTTTTGTCGTCAAACTGGCCATTGGGCTAATGCTTGCCCAGTTCTAGAGCAGAATAAGATAAGGAAGGCGGCCGTTTTAATGGTAATTCAAATACGTCTGCTTCTGCGCATGCTGTCGCCGGGCCCAATTGTTGAAGTGTGATCTGGTTTATGTATTCACTTGTGTATACAAGTTTTTTGTTTGTGTATTGGGACTTAAGTATATATGTAGTTCCTTTTTTTACATCTTTAAAATCGTTTATCCGATTGTGTGGCAAGTATGCGAGCCTCCTGAGCCTAAAAGGGCAAGAAGCTAGCCTGGGGTTAGTGGACTGCGATGGGGCGAGGTTAAGTAGCTAAAGATAGCGATAATGCTACGAGTGTTATTGAGGTGGCTGGTTGGCACAATGTGTATTTAGTGTGTAAGAGTTCCCTGAGGAAAGGGCAAGTAATAATAATAATAATAAGAATCTATTATCTCAAGTACAAACTGTTGAATTACAGCTCGCAGCTTAGATAGTCATAATGTTTATTATGTCTTTGTGCTCTCTTATTGTATTGTTTGATTATTGTCATTGTTAACAGTTGTGCAGGGTAACTCTTTTGTACCGACGCACAACTAGAAATAATGTTACTTGTTTTTCTTTTTCTTTTCTTCTTCAGAGTTTCTGTTAATACATTACAGACTGAACTAATTCTAAGAAGGTATGTAGCTATAATAAATATAAGAGTTTCTGTTAATACATTACAGACTGAACTAACTCTAAGAAGCAATGTCGGAACCTCAACACAAACATCAAGATCAACTATGGAAAACTCAGAAAGCGTACTTAGAACCGCGGAAGACGATTCCCCTGAAAGAGGGCCGGCTTCCTCTACGTCGTTGCATGGTAGCGATTACGGTCTCGAAGTCTGGGAACGCAGTGGGAAATTTCTAAAAATGGTTCAATTGGCTATCCCGCCGCTTACGGGGGAGGAGGAAGATGTTGTGGCGGAGCAATGGTTTCGACAAATGAAAGCCTGGATTACTCGACGCATCCCAGAAGATGCGATGGCCATAGATGTACTACTTGGGAACACTCGAGGCTCAGCTCGAGATCAAGCTTTGAGCCACGAAATGGAATGGAGCGAGAAAAATGCTACGTTTCTAGACGTTGCCCGAGAATTTAAGCAACTATTGGTTCCGGACGACACTGACTTTGCTACTCTGATCGATACTTTGATGTTACGGCGCGACACCAGAACGCCATTGCGGAAGCACATTGCCGCATGGGAAAAGGAGCATGCCCACCTGCCACCTGATATTTACCAGAATGAGGAATTGCTCAAGTGTGCTTTGTTTTACTTGACGCTCGATTCGAAATCGCAGCAAAAGTTAAAAGACAGCAAAACTTTCACTTATCGGGAAGCACGTCAGTTTTTGGTCACCCGAGATAGTGGAAGAAGTCAAGATAAGCTCCAAGAAAACAAGGATCAGCGTTGGGGACCTGAGGTCTTTCCGAAAATGGAAAACAATCAAGGACGCACCACTCCTTACAACAAAATGAGGACAATTCTCAACAGAACTAAACCTTATTCAGCTAGTGGCAACCCAAATAACCAACTTGGACATGTCAACAAACAAGAGCAACAAAAGTCGAATTCAGGGAACTCGACTGCGCCGAGTAGGTGCTATAATTGTTGGTCACTTTGCTAGAGAATGTACGGAGGCACGACGACCCCGAGATACTGTTAGTACTGCAAGTAGTTAATATATTCCCCCGTACTTTTAATGCCTTTCAACAACAAATCATCACTGTTCTGGAACTTGAGTCTCGGCACGCGGAATGTACTTGCAGTCCTGGATACAGGGAGCAGTATCAATTTGGTATGGTCGGGATTGATAGAAACTATGGCAACATCCAACTACGTGCAATCAGAACCCACAAAAGTCAGAGGGGTGTTTGCAGAATCAACAACAATACTGGATCAAACTGTGGCGATCCGAATTACAGCTAAGGATCGAGAGTTTTCGATCAACTGCTATGTTACTCAGTGCCAGTCAGCTGAGTTGACTTTGGGGTGCACTTTCTTAAGGGAGGAGAGGTATTGATTGATTGTGCAAATACGGCGGCAAGAATTGGGGGACGTATATATTTGTTAGACAACAACAATCAACCCTTGCTAAAACGAGCAGAACTTAGGAAGCTTCTCGAGGAAGAACCTGAGACACAGGTCTTCGTGGGTCGAATTGGAAACCCTGTTGATTTTTAAGAGTGTTCGGAACACTCTCTGTTGGATGAATTCGACGATGTCTTTATCGAAAAGGTGGAGACACTCCCAACCGATAAGGCCCTGGCACGTGACGATAAGTTGAAGATCATGACAGTGCCAGGAAGTGAACCACCTACCAGGCCCATATATCGCCTCTCAGCCGACGAACTGGAAGAAATGAGAAGGCAAATGAAGGTACTGCTAGACACCGGGAAGATCGTGCCGTCTGCCAGTCCCTATGGTGCTCCCGTTATCTTCGTGAAAAAGAAGTTCGGGGAAATGAGAATGTGCATTGATTATAGGGCTCTAAACTCTAAACCCGCAGACGATCAGGGACTCGTATGCGTTGCCAAGAATAGATGACTTGTTGGACAGAGTCGGCGGGGCCCGATACTTCTCGAAATTAGATCTGACGTCCGGGTACTACCAGATCGGCATCGAGCCCCAAGATCGGCACAAGACTGCGTTCCGTACAAGGTATGGTTCGTTTGAGTATACAGTCATGCCTTTCGGCCTCACCAATGCACCCTCGGCCTTCCAAAGAATTATGAACAAAATCTTTATGAATGAACTAGATGAATGTGTTTTGGTTTACCTAGACGACATCCTAATTTACTCCAAGACATATGAAGAGCATTGCAGACATCTAGAAAAAGTGGAAAAAGTGTTAAAGAAGCTTAGGGAGAATGGCTTGTAGCCAAGAAATCAAAGTGTGTGTTTTTTCAGACTCAAGTGGAATATCTGGGACACATCATCAGTAGTCAGGGACTACAGCCCAATCCAGATCTTGTTTCTAAGCTACGGGACTTCCCACTTCCAGCTACTAAAAAAAATCTGCAGGAATTTCTTGGACTTGCTAATTACTACCGACGTTTTATCAAGAACTTTTCTCAATTGGCGGCCCCAATCTCAACCATCACAAGCCGGCCCCAAAATGAAAGACTTGATCCAGCAGGAGACTGGAAAGAAGCCATCGACAAATTAAAACAGGCTCACACTACTGCACCGGTACTGGCGATACCAGACATTAATAAACCTTTCGAAGTCACTACGGATGCGTCAGCTATTGCTATAGGCGGGGTCCTAATGCAAGATGGGAAGCCTGTCGCGTTTGAAAGCAAGAAGTTGGACAAACACCAACGCAACTATCCGACATTCGACCGAGAGTTCTACGCAATATATCACTGTCTAAGAGCGTGGAGACCTTTTTTATTAAATCACAAGTTTACACTTAACACCGACCAACAAGCACTGAAGTATTTCGAAAACCATCGTGACTTGACGGGACGCCGGGGGCGTTGGATCCAATATGAATGGCATTTCCTTATCACATAAACTACATCAAAGGAACCGACAATGTGGTAGCCGATTGTTTGAGCCGACCGCCAGAGTTAGTGATTGGTCGTGTGGAAACTGCAACGGAGAACTTACCACGAATTGAAACATTGGTGGATAAACCAGAATTGGTAAAGGAGGTTTTAGAAGGTCTAAAATCACAAGAACCCTACAAGAGAGTCTATGAGGAGTTACAAGAGCCGGGCTCAAACACTAAAGACAAATGGTCTTTAGGAACAGTTGAAGTCGACAGGGTCGATAGGTTACTGCTACTGTTCTGTTAGCAATCGCTCCCAAGACAGGGTAACCGGCGACCGGCCGTCGCCTGTATGATGATCCCAAACCCTTGCTACTGTCAACCTTCACTACAATCGTTATTGGTTCTTACTTGTTATCTATGTGATTTAATCGTTTATTGGTTATTTTGTTATCTGTGTTATTTAGTTTTGTTCAATTACGTAGTCGATCTCTTGAACCATAAAAAGCTTGAGAAATCGACTTAGATCAGTAGTCTTAAGCCAGTCTCTAAACATATTATTACTATTTACTCTTAAGTACTCTCCAGTCTCCTGAAATCCTTCCATACTCTAAACCGGAAGCTAGTCAAATACAACGATCTGTTAATTAGACGTTCTCTCGAGATCTCTAATCCTGTATCGTTCTATTAATTGTCTGTTACGATATTAGAATATCGTTATACAAACTACTGCTGAACCGGGTAATTTCCTATATTGGTAATTATTCTTAAACTTGGTAGCGATGTATCGAACCCCGGGCTCATATGGGGCCCCGGATTCTTCAGATGAGGAAGCTCATCGACCCCAACCCCAACCTGTTCCTCCTCCCACATCGGGACCTGCAAACCCCTTTCTAAACCAAATCAAACTTCCTCCTCTGCCTTACTACACTGGCATCAAAAACCCCAAAATCATCTATGGATGGATCGATGCGTTGGAAAACCGTATGGAACTCTACGGTCTCGATCCAACTTATAAGGTCCAGTATGCTTCGGCCTACTTAACAAACGAAGCTAGTACGTGGTACCGTACACTTCGCACAGGTAATCAACGGCCCCAGAATTGGTCTGATTTTGTTACAGCAATCAAACTACGATTCCTTCCACCCGACCACATTAACAACTTGCGACACCGGTGGTCGCATCTTCGACAAACGGGGGGAGCCGGTGAATATGTCGAACAGTTCCAGTCTTTGACTCGAGAGCTGGGTCCGGCATTTACGACAGAGGCAATGGCGGTGGGACAGTTTGTCGATAATTTGAAACCAACAACACGTCAAGCGGTGGAGATGAAGATCGCAGACATTGATCAACCAGATCTGCAAACCGTCTGCCACTATGCTGTGATTGCCGACAGGTCGTATCAAAGTATGGCTCGACGTTTCCAAGATCGACAAGACGCCACTATACAAAACCGTTTTCGACCTCGACAAAATCCAGAGTCAACCACCCCACCCCCTGCAGTCTCGGTCAACGACTCTGGAGGATACGCGCCAATGGACGTAGCTAATATTACGACGACTTATAACAAACTCTCCGAAGATGATAAAAAGTTGTTAGCCAGCAACGGACTATGTTTTAAGTGTCGACGTGCTGGACATATCTCTCGTTTCTGCCCCACTAAAAGAAAGGGACAACAATTGAATGAGATCGATACGTCAAAAAACGAGGAGCGACAGTAAGCCTAGGGGCTGCTGCTGTCGCCAATGTGGTCCCCAGTTCTTCCCTGGAGGTTCCAACTGCTCAATTGTTTGTGTTGAAAATGTATGTTAAAGAAAATAAAGTATGCACCCTATTTGATCCTGGAGCTACTACAAACTTCATACATTCAAACAAAGTAAAATCCCTCCAGTTGGAGCTAAAAGCCCTGAAACAACCTGTTCATGTACAGACCGCAGTGCAAAGTAACTCTCACGTTGTCATAGCGCGCCAGCACTCCGATTTGGAAATACGTTATGGTGAAAACTCTTTCAATGTCCGAGCGCTTGTACTCGATTGTTGAGAATGGTGTCCGTTGTACGTCCGGACCCCGCTTCCTTGTGGGGCAACAACACGCTCTACAGTTGAGGGGTACTTGAGATGTGATGGATTACGAAGTGAGGGGAAATTGTAAGTGAGGGGTGTCTTATTGTTCCTTGTATTATATAAGTACATAGTCTTATTTTATTAAAGAATTAAGCAACTTAATAAATACAAAAATTTATCTCTACTAATGTCAGAACTAAACAAACAACATCGATCAATTACGTTATGAATTGATTCTAGGTATGCCATTTTTTAAAAATCATGGCCAATCGGTTAACTTCCAGACGGGTACCCTAGAAGCCCCAGAACATGAAGCGAAGCCAGTCTCTCCCTCTTCGCTCCCCACTGAAACTGTGAAAATATGATCTTTATGTCTTTGGTCTTTCTACAGCTTATACTCGGGGCAAAGTTAGGCCGAAGCCTCGGGAGTAAAGTTAGGCCGAGGCCGTCGCCGGTGCAATGTCGCGCCGGTGATCGCGGAGCTAAGTCGGCTCTAAGGAGCGGTTTCACGGATTTAGTGGTATATTTAGGGCCGAGGTCGGACTTAATTAGTTTGTTATTTTTATTATATAAGGAGCTCTTTCGCCCACTTTATTTTGTATCTATCGAAGAATATATCTTTACTTCCAGCAATAAAAGAAATAAAAGAAACCAACAAAAGAATAATTTGAACTATGTCTGAATATAAAGAATCCTCACAGGTTATGAGCCCTGGTCTCGCTGGCAACTCTCAATCTGAATCTTCAATCGTTGCCAATGTTCCCAAACTTAATGCAAACAATTATCTTGACTGGTCTTGGGCTTTGATGATTGCTCTCTCTGATGAATCTTATAATATTTGGCCTTATATCTCTGATGACTTTTCCTTGGATGATTACAACAATTTAATGCTCAATACATCCGTTTTTCACCGTCAAAACTTGAAGGCCATTCGCTTGCTTATGTTTACTGTTTCTGCTCCTGATTACACTGCTTTGAAATGTGGCAATGCTCGCCAAGCCTGGCTCACATTAAAGGAAAAGTATCTTCGCGACAATGCTGGTAATAGGGCCACCCTGCTGACCCAACTCTGCAATCTTGAAATGAAGGACTCCTCCGTCGACTCCTTTAATGAATATCATCGTGCTGTTGCTTCCATTGTGGAACGTCTTGATAATTTAGGCACAAAACTTTCTGATGTATATGGTGTGAGATTTTAGGTTCCGAGCTTGTATCCATGCTCGGCTCACGATCGGTCATGTTCTGAGTTGTTTCTCGTAACTTGTACGATCTCAAACACAGGGCACAAGGACAAGCAAACTCAGAATTTTATTCAAGTGATAGTTAAGTGGAAAGGAGCAAAGTGGCGGGAGGAGGTGCTTATATAGACCGTCCAGCCCCATGTTTCCATAACAACTAGTGTCACGTGCTCCCACTCCCAAGACAACTACTAAAATACAAGTTACTTCGTAATACAAGGTTCCAAAGCACAACAAAACTATTCACGTGACACAAAGTCCCAATGCTCGATCACATCATATTCCAACATATGGTGTCCTGATGCTGCGTGTGTGAGATTATGATCTTGATGTCTGTGAAAAAGTGCGGACTATGCTGCTTATATGTTTTGATGTAACTCTGGTCACAGGTGAACATCACATCACTGTTTCTATTGAAGATCACAGAACGTGTAGATCACAGAACAGTAATAGTGAAGATCACAGAATGGTGTACATCACAGTATTGTTTACCATGAGCATCACAGCACGGGTGTAGATCACATCACACCCTCAAAACTTTATAGTAACCTGTTTGTCCGCATGTTTCGAATCTTTTCTGAGCTTCTCAATAATATAAGGTACTACTCAACAGAATAAAAGAACTTAAAGAATATTAAAGAACTATGTCTGAACAAAAGGAATTTCAACAGGTTATGAGCCCTACTACGGGATCCTCTGAATCTTCTATCGTTTCAAGTGTGCCAAAGTTAAACTCTGGAAATTATATGGACTGGTCATGGGCAATCATGGTTGCTCTTTCTGATGACTCTATTGGTGTATGGGAATACATTACTGATACTATCTCCGACCAAGATTATTATACTTTGACTCAAGATACTCTTACCTTCAACAGAAAAAATATGAAAGCTATTCGTCTGTTGATGGCTACTGTTACTGCTTCCGACTACAAGTCTTTGAAATGTGGCAATGCTCGCCAAGCTTGGATCCAACTTAAGGAGAAATATCTTCGTGATAATGCTGGAAATCGTGCCACTTTGTTAACTCAACTATGCCAACTGACAATGAAACAGCCAACCATTGAATCCTTTCGCGATTATTACAACTCGGTCATGACTATTGTTGAACGCCTTACAAACCTTGATACCAAGGTCATGGATATTTTTGCTGTGTTGATGCTTCGAGGTCTTCATGAAAGACTTCATAATGTTGTATCTCTAATTGCTCAATCTGAACAGGAGTTAACACTAACGGTGATTGCTAAGCGAGTGGAAACGGAACTAGAGATGACTCTTCAGCCATCTGATGGTAAAGAAACAACCGGAAACGCTCTCCATGTACGCCACTCGTCCTTCAGGCCGGCCTATCGTTCTGACCAATGCCGTTACTGTCGTCAGACTGGACACTGGGCCAAAGACTGCCCCTC
The DNA here is from genome assembly GCA_030574495.1 of Trigonopsis cantarellii. NCBI lineage: Eukaryota > Fungi > Ascomycota > Trigonopsidomycetes > Trigonopsidales > Trigonopsidaceae > Trigonopsis > Trigonopsis cantarellii. The sequence goes on from JAJMFB010000038.1 coordinate 92,936, forward strand.
TGCAAAGAACAACCGTACCAACAATAACTCATCTGCAAAAAGTGGTTCTGGTTCTTCTTCTGCTTCAGCCCATGCTGTAAGTGGTCCGGTCAATAACGACGGCTCTGTCTCTCTTGGTAACCTTTGGCTCTGTGGAAATGACAGCACTTCTGATAACTGGTTTTTCGATGGTGGTGCATCAAAGCATATGTGTAAGGACTCGACTATGATGCGGGACTATTCTTCGTTGTCTAACTCCTATGTCACTGTTGCTAATGGCGAACGTCTCCCTGTTGTTGGTAAAGGGGATGTCCCAGTTCAATTTGCTTCGCCTGATGGTCAAACTATTCAGCGTGTGCTGAAAAATGTCCTTCATGTACCAGGCATTATTAAGAACTTGATCTCAAACCACGAGCTTGCTTCGGTAAATGGTGTGAAAGTAATTGAAGGAAGTCCCGACCTGGATTTAGAGCTCCCGAATGGAACGGAGCTTCCAGCTGGAAAATGGGACCCAGATTATGATGCTTATAGATTCATTGGTGACATTATTGATCCTCATCATGCACATGCCTTTGCTTCGTCTCCTTCTGGCTCTACCGATGTTCTTCATCGTAGATTTGCACACATTGGCCATTCTCAGTTGAATGAATATGTAAAGCAGGGTCTAATTGCTCCGCCTACTGTTAATCGTGTTTGTCCTGCTTGTGCTGAAGGCAAAAGCCATCGGCTGCCCTATGAACGTTCGACATCTAAGCCCCTTCATCCACTACACGAGCTTCATACAGACGTCCTTGGCCCTTTTGATGTTGTTTCCTCGGGAGGTTCTAAATATGTATGTAGTCTAATTGATGGTTTTTCTGGCTACTTGTTTGTCTCATTTTTGAAAGAAAAACGCCAGGCTTCACAATTCATTCAGCAGCAGATTCGCATACTCAACAATCTCTTCTTGGGACAAGGCCTATCAGTCAAGTACCTCCGCAGTGACAATGGAGGCGAATATATCAACCACGACTTCGATCAATTTTTGAGCGAAAATGGGATTCAGCGACGTCTGACAGCTCCTTATACTCCACAACAAAATGGAGTTGCCGAAAGATACAACAGAACTATAATTGAAGACGCTTTAACTCTACTGCGGGACTCCGGCTTGCACAAGAAATTTTGGCCAGAAGCAATTGGTTTTTCGGTTCATGTCAGAAACAGGCTTCCCAGCTCAAGAAGTGGAAAATCACAGAGTCCATACGAAATGTTGTTTGGGCGCCAGCCTGATCTAAGCCATATCCGAACCTTTGGCTGCACTGCCTGGGTAAATCTTTCTAAGGATCAAAGAGTCGGGAAGTTAACTTCAAAAAGCCTTCGGGGGATTATGCTGGGCTTTGGTGAATATTCCAAGGCATATAGAATTTATTGTCCGGCTACAGGACGCGTTCATCTAAGCCGAGATGTGACTTTTGACGAACTACTAATGGCGTCTGTGTGGTTTGGAAAAGAGAATTTACATCCCCAGGCTACTCGAGAATCTGAGACTGTTGTCCGACTTGAACTTGATACGAAGCCCAAAATGAACACCAAAGAATCAGATGTTGTCATGGACAGTTCGTCCGATAGTGACGGTTTCCAAATTTCTGACTGTGCCGATGATGAAAGCGAAACTGAGGACCCTCCCTTACCATTACCTAGTACCGGATCACTGGATGAACAGAGGCTAGCAGTTAACAGGCGCCCCGTTATATTAGAAGACTTAGACGACGTTGATGAAGATATTTTCCAACTTACTATGCAAACCCAAGACATTGCTATGCAACACTCCTCTGATGAACACACATACGAGAACGACAGTTATTCCGGGTACTCTTCCGAGGAACAAACTTATGATGAGAGTGACTCTGGTTATACGGACGAATTGGCTCTATCAAGAGGGCCACGCGCATTGTTGCCCAGGTCAGATGATGATGGAGACCGCCTGGAAGGGGGAATTACGGTTGAAGAGGTTGAATCCAGTCGCTCATCATCACCAGATGTATTGCAAATTACCGATGGAAAGGAACTTAGTCGCTCGTCATCACCAGACGTACTGCAAATTACCAATGGAAAGGCCCTCCCGCTTCTGGGGATAAGAATGGTACAACTAATGAGTCTAGTTTGGTCTCTCACATTCCAAAATTAACCAAGGATAACTACATGGATTGGTCTTGGGCCTTGAAAATTGCTCTCTCCTCTAAGTCTGTTGGTGTCTGGGAGTATATCTCTGACGAGGTTTCCGACCGTGACTATGCCGTGTTACAGGAAAACTTGGAGACGTTTATCGAACAAAATTTGAAGGCTCTGCGTTTGTTAATGTTTACTGTTTCTACTGCTGATTATCCTTCCTTGAAATGTGGAAATGCTCGCGAAGCCTGGCTAAATCTGAAACAAAAATATTTGCGCGATACCGTTGGAAATAAGGCGACTTTGACTACAAAACTTTGTACTGTGAGATTTTAGGTTCCGAGCTTGTATCCATGCTCGGCTCACGATCGGTCATGTTCTAAGTTGTTTCTCGTAACTTGTACGATCTCAAACACAGGGCACAAGGACAAGCAAACTCAGAATTTTATTCAAGTGATGGTTAATTGGAAAGGAGCAAAGTGGCGGGAGGAGGTGCTTATATAGACCATCCAGTTCCACCCCATGTTTCCATGACAACTAGTGTCACGTGCTCTTACTCCCAACACAACAACTAAAATACAAGTTACTTCGTAGTACAAGATTCCAAAGCACAACAAAACAATTCACGTGACACAAAGTCCCAATGCTCGATCACATCATATTCCAACAGGCCATAGTTCGATTGTTCAAATTCTATTGAAGTTCTGTTGAGGCAAAAATATTTCTTGATTTTTCTATTGAGTGAATGTTAAGAAGACAAGTGCGAAAGGGACGGAGCAGGTCCTTATATAGACCATTAGCAAGCCCTAAGCCGCACACACCGTGACCACTAAAGTCACGTGTGCTCTTGTCCCAACGCAACAACTAAAATACAAGATATTAACTAACACAAGAGTCCCAAGGAACACAAATCACAAAGTATACATGACATATAGGAC